>PVLC010001979.1:0-82906 GCA_004027655.1 Graphiurus murinus
CAAAGCACAAGCAACCCTTAGGAAGATCAATCCATGGGATTGCATGAAACTGAAGAGCTTCTGCAAAGCAAAGGAAACTGTCAAGAACCTCAACAGAGAACCTACAGAGTGGGAGAAAATTTTTGCCAGTTACACTTCAGATAGAGGTTTAATATCTAGGATATACAAAGAACTCAAGAAAATCGCAACTAAGAAAGCAGTTGATTTTAGTTTGCACTTTTCCCAACACTTTCAGAACCAGCCTCATGACCCACTCTCCTCCAGCCTGAGAGACACCAGCTTCAGCAAAGTGAACAGCAACTCTTCCTTAGACTCCTGTGTTTCAGACACCAGAGTTTCAGCTCTGCAGATTTCCTGTTTTTATATTTCAACTTCTAATTGCCTCACTCTTATGGAGAAACACCTTCTAGTAGTTATTCTCCCCTGACCTTAATATTTATACATATACACACATATATATACACATATATATATATTATTTATATGCTCTTCAGACTTCTGAAGACCTCCAATAGCTTGTATCAAATCTTGATATTGAATGTCCTTTTTAAGAAACAAAAAATATCAATGAAAGCAAAACAAACTGCTCTATAGCTTCTCCTGACTGGATCATGAAATATATAGGTAGATGATTGATAGATACATTAGCTAGATAGATGATAGATAGATAATAGATAGATGATAGATAATTGACTTAAAACATTTTGCTTATTAACTATACAGAATAGTGGATTTCATTGTCATACATGCACATGTGATAATTTGATCAATTTTGTTCCTTTATACTTCCTGCTACCCTCTCCTCATCCCCTACCTCTACACCAATGATCTTTCTTCTGAATTTATGAAGTCCTTCCCCATGCCCCTCCAATATCTATATATTTCAGTAAAGATATGATACTTGTCTTTCTGAATCTGGCTTAGCCTACATGCTTTTGCTTATTGAAAAATAATAATCAATATGCAAATTTTTATGAATTTTTCATCTCAAGCTCTAAAGGCCATTGATTAAAAAAAAAAACAACACAATGTCATATGTAAACATTGACATTTTAGGTAAAACTGGGGTATTCTGTGGCATTGCCAATTTGGTAAAAAGTGGTTTTCAAAACCTTTTCAGTAATCACTAAAATGTGTCTCAGAGAAATTTTCCTCTTAGACATTCAAGTAGACTGGAGACCAGACAAAACCTTCACCTCTAATTTTTCACTGAACTGAATCCACTTACTTTTCTTCCAACTAAATATGTTGTCAGGTTTCTTAAAGATGTAGTCCCAAGGAATCCCAGGATTTCAAACTTAGGAATGTGAAAATTCCTGAGAAATTCTTGTCTTCTTTCCACTCAAGTTTAGATCAAAAAGCTTTCTTCTGTGCTTCTGTACCTTCAGACAAAGCCTCCGATCTTTGACTTTTCTACCTCCTTAACTCCACTGCCACATTTCTGAAGATAGAAAAGTGTTGCTGATAAAATTCCTATTGATAGAAATTCGGTTAATACAAAGCCAAGCTTTCAGCATGTTTTCAACAAATGTGGGATGAATAAATGAAAGAATGAATGGTTGTCACCATTAATCTTATACTATATAATAAACACTTTTGTCATATCTATATATTCCCCTAATAATATTAGTATTATTAGCCCACCATGAAATTAATAAAATGACATTTTTATGTATATACAAACATGCCCCAATGAAACCCACTATTCTGTATAATTAATATGTACCCAAAACATAATCTAATCAATAATCTGGTTCTTACTTCATACCCTTACATTTGTATCACATTCTACAGCTGTTGAATTTCATTTACTTATGTAAAGTACTTCTACGGAACTTTGGATTCACTAAGATGATTAAATTGTGCTTGATTTAATTTAGTGCTAAATGCATTCTATTATTTTCTAATTCTTTAGAAAATTTGTAATCCCCTTGTATGGTACATATGATAATTCCTTATTAATTAAAAAATCTGTTTAACAAGGATAACACATTTCCTATCAACAACAGATAAAAGAGTTTATGCTATAATTAACTTCCTGTCAAAGTTCTTAAGATAAATTTATCTTGGGGTTTTTTTCTGAGATGTTTTGGTACTATAGTCCTAGAGACCATCCGGTAGAAAATCTAATTTTTTTTTTTTTTTTTTGCGGTACTGGGGATTGAACTCAAGGGCATTCTACCTCCGAGCTATACCCCCAGCCCTATTTTTTATTCTTTATTTTGAAACTGAGTCTCACTAAGTTGCGGAGTGCCTCACTAGGTAGCTGAGGCTGGCTGCGAACCCGGATCCTCCGGTCTCAGCCTCCCGAATGCTGGGATTACAAGCGTGCGCCACCATGCCCGGCTAGAAAATCTAATTTAATTTCTATATTTATGTTGTCATAGTCATGCATAAAACTACATTTTACTATATTAACTTGCTTGACTACAAATATATCTTATTATATGTCTCAATTTACCTTTTGCATTTGAGAATTTGTAAATAACTATCTTTTTTTTCTTAAATAGCCTTCTCCCTAAAGTATGTTATGCACTATGTAAAAACAAAATTTTCTAGAAAGTTTAAGTCAAGTCCTTAAATTTGGGGGTTGGCAATTTCTTGCCTTAGTATAACATTACCTTTCATGTATCACCAAATTTCCTGAGACTATAAAATAAGATGATGTATCATATTCTCCACTTGCTATTACTATTTCTAATAGTATTGGGACTAACTATATAAAATGTAGAGCCCACTGTATAATGAAAACAAGAGCCCCCCTTTTTAACAAGCAGGAAACAATTGATTAAATCAGTGTATGTTCCTAAACACATTTTTTAAGGTCAGTTTCTGTCTCATCGCATTGTCAATGAGAAGTTGTTCACTAGATAACTTGTTAAAAATGCAGGATGCATTTTATTCAGACTATGGATGTGGGAGAGAAAGACTCTACTTCAAGTCCACCAAAGCCAATAGTGGAAGGTTTTGTAAATGACAGGATGTGCTAATCGGTGCTAATCTGGAGGAGAAACAAACTTTTTTATATTTTCGAGATAGAAGGTAGTTTTGCAAATTTGAGCAAGGTACTCACTCAAGTGAGGCTCTTATCATCCCAGAGGAGCTGGGAGAGAGGAGATTTGTCTCCCTGGATGATTGCATTTCAAAGTGATGACTTAGAAAAGGGCTCTGTAAATTCAAGACAGATGAAACCTTCCTAATTTTCAGCTTCAAGATTTCCAACATTAATGATATAAAATGTCCATTGTTTTTCAACCCCATATACTGACTACTCTATAGTTACATTTAATTTGTTTTCTCTAGCTGATTTGGAAAAGGATAAAATTTTGTTATCTGAATAAATTTCTAAATGACATTGAGAAAACTAGGCGACTCTCTTCTACCGATATAAACAGAATTGAAAAATCCTCCCACAGACATTCAAATATAATACAATTTCTCCTCTCTTTAATAAACTCTCTTTAGATCCTGCATCTCTGGTCTCTTACTCATAATAACATATCTCAACCTCAAGAGTCTTGGTATTTGCAAAGTCCGATTACTTTCTTTCCATTTTCTTTTAAACAAATTCTATTCAATCTTTCTTTCCACTTAAACTTCTTTTGTCAAAATCACCAGCAAACTTACATTGCCAAATTCAATAACCATTTATCATTTGTTATTTACTTCTTCTTGAATTAATTTCTTGACTGGGCTCCCAGAATCATCTCTGGATTTTCTTTCTGAGTTTATTGTGGCAGAGTGTACTCATGTCTTCAACTAGTAAAACTTGGGACTGGCATAGGGCTTAGTCCTTGGGTGTCTGATCTCTTCTATCTATAATATTCCTTTTTTGATTCACCCATCTTGTTATTCTAAATAATGTTAATATGCTAACAACTCTAAAAGGTGTATGTCCAGCCAAGGCTTTGCTGGCCCATGTGGCCTACCACCTGATTCATTTTCATTCAAATTACTAGTAGAATTTGAAAGTCACTGTGACCAGCAGAGAATTCCTGATGTCGTCTCTTGTTAGAAAATGGCATATATATATATATATATATATATATATATTAGTCTCTTAGGGCAAAACATTTGGATTCATCGTTGACTTCGCTATTTCTCAAATCTTTTTTATCACCTTCATTAATTTCACCCTCAAAATAAGTCCAGCATCAAGTCACTTCTCACCACCTGAACCATGACTACCGGCATCCAAGCCAACATAAAGCAATAGCACCTGACCTATTTTTCTACTTATTGACACATGCTCCTCTAATCTACCCTCAACACAGCAGCAATAGTAATTTTTTTTCTAAAATGTAGGTCACATGTATCACTAGTTTGCAAAGAACACTTGCATACCTTTATATTCAAAATGAAAGATGTCATCCTTAATATGCAAAGCCATATATGATCTGGGCCGCCATTATTTCTCTAAGCATTTTTCTTGCCATACTTCAGGGATTTGCTATTCTAGCGACACCAGCCTTGTTGCTGTTCCTCAAATATACTAAGTTTTCTCCTGCCACAATTATTTATCTACTTCTCTTAGTTCTTTCCTGAAACATTCTCTGTGTATCTGTTAAAAGTTGTCAACTATATTAGAACTTTGCATATCAGATCTCTTATTTTTTTCCATATTTATTGCTCTTCATGTTTTATTTTATTTATTTGACTATGCCCTGTCTTCTCCTACCCCAGTTAAAGGACATATTAGTGAGGCGATGCTTTCTATCATTGATGCATTCTCTAGTCCAGGGAGACAATAAATATGTGTAGCAATAACAGAAATTCAATAAATAGTTACTGATTAACTATATGAAATAGGATTGAAAAACTCAAAATATATCTAAAGTAATGAAAATTGGTCTATTTCCCCTGACCTTAGTAATTATCCACTGTTAACAGGAATATTATCTATATTATAGATAACATTGATCTTGTGGGAAAACATTAAGAGGCTTGGATATGTAGAAAAGAGGACTTTCAGAAAAGTTCTGAAAAAGACTTTCCTTGAGGTGTGTAGTAGGCTCAAGATTGCCTTCTATCATGCAAGATAGTTTTAAGAAGCTCAATAATAAATATTTAGGGAGTCCACAGCAGGACAAATAAGTGCTAGGTACACAGGTTAAAGACTTTGCCTAAATTCTGAGATTTCATTTATAAGATAAAGAAGCATTCACACCTGGATAGGGGCATTCATATTAAGAAAAATCCTTGGGTTAGGAAATGAATATGTAGAATCAGATAAAACTTGTTTTTCGTAGTTCCTGATGCTAGGTATGCACTTACTAAATATTTATTATGCTCATTATTCATTTAATTATAGTGATAAAATTCTATAACAAGATCCAGGTATGTAATAATAGTAAATTGAAGAACATTGATCTTTAAAGGTAAAATTGTAGATAGCATAAAACTACCTGTATTTATTTTGCCAGCAGAATATTTTCTGAAATTGCCAACCTGTATTGCTGAGTTCATTACTCTCATATTTTCAAAGTACTGAAGCTCATGTGCCTGGCAAGACATGAGTGAAGACATCAATGAGGAAGCAACTTAAACATAAGGAACAAACAACATGAGCTGAACTTACTGTCATTCAAAATGTAAAAATCAGTTCAACTCTAAAACTCACAATTCTACACTGGTACATAAACTGATATAATTATTTTCATCATATTATTTTTATAACAAATATCCAATTAAATTTTTTTTCAGAATTCTGAACTGGCTTAAAATATTTACCAATCTTATGATACTTTTATAAAAGAGATTTCATAAAAAGGCCACTTAACTGCTAAAAATTACAAAACTTTCCACACAGATGACTCTGCCAACTTAACAAAGCTAAAATAGTTTTCTAAACTTTCACATGATTTGAATTGGTCCAACTATTTCCTAGGGTCACCATGTCCCCTAAAATGACTACATGGGAAAACCCAACATAGTTATGGTTAAGTTCGTGTGTCAATTTGAACAAGCCAGACAAGGCCCAGATATTTATTCAAATAATACTCTTGATGTGGCTGTGAGGGTATTCTGTGGTGGGATTAACATTTTAATTGGTAGATTAGACTGAATAAAGCTGATTGCACCACTAATATGAATGGGCCTCTTCAAGCAATTGAAGGCCTGAATAGAATAAAAAGAAATTGACCTTGGAATGAAATGAATAATAGGTGACTCCTGTTCCTGACTTCCATGAATTAAGATATTGAACTTCTCTTGCCTTCATACTCAAACTGAAATCTTTTTGTGCATCTTAAGCCTGTCGCCATATTTCAGACTAGAATGTATGTCATCGGTTCTCCTGGTTCTTAGGATTTGGGACTTGGTCTTCCATTTGTAACCCGCAGATCTTAGAACTTCTCAGTATCCATATCATGTCAGATAACTTCTTATAATAAATCTCAGTCTCTATGTAGATATATAAATATAGACATATATGTATATAGCTATATAGATATCTCCTATTGAATCTGATTCTCAGAAAAAAATTAACAATACTGCTGCCAAAAGAATTTGCTATTTGTTTCAGCCAACCCAACTATAGGTTAGTTGCTTTAAAAATCTTGGAATTAAAGCTGGGTGTGGTGGCGCACCCTTGTAATCCCAGCATTCGGGAGGCTGAGACCGGAGGATCAGGTTCGAGGCCAGCCTCAGCTACCTAGTGAGGCACTCCACAACTTAGTGAGACCTGGTTTCAAAATAAAGAATAAAAACTAGGGCTGGGGGTGTAGCTTGGAGGTAGAATGCCCCTGAGTTCAACCCCTAGTACCGCCAAAAAAAAAAAAAATCTTGGAATTAGAAAATTACGTTTCTATTCCTTTGAGATATACATCGTCTATCACCTAAAAAAACTAAGAGCCATCTAGGGAGACAGCTCTCCTCTCTCCCAGCTCCTCTGGAAGGACAAGAGCCTCACATGAGTGAGTATCTTGCTGAAATTTGCTAAACGACCTTCTATCCTGAAAATATAAAAATGTTTGTTTCCCCTCCAGATTAGCACCGATTAGCACATCCTGTCATTTACAAAACCTCCCACTATTGGCTTTGGTGGACATGAAGTAGAGTCTTTCTCTCCTACATCCATAGTCTGAATAAAATGCATCTTGCATTTTTAATAAGTATCTAGTGAACAGTTTCTCATTGACATTGCTATGAGACAGAAACTGACCTTAAAAATGTGTTTAGGAACATACACTGATTTAATCAATTGTTTCCTGCTTGCTAAAAAGCGGGGGGGGGGGTCTTGTTTTTGTTATACAGGGGCCTCCACATTTTATATAGCTGGTTCCAATACTAATAGAAATAGTAATAGCCAGTGGAGGAGCCCAAAGGAGAGGAGAAACACAAAAAGGAGATGAAATGGCAGTACATTCTACAACTTTATTAAGAAATTGCTCAGAACTAGGTTCTATTCTAAATTTAATATTTATGTCATTTTTTAAATCTCATCACACTAATAAAATATCATACTAATATAAATACTTTTTATAATTGATAAGCTAAGGCATCACATACAATTTGGCAGTCTAAGTGGTAGATCTGATCTGACATGAGAAGTAATAGTGGAAATGAAATAGAAAGAAAGCAGAAGAGACTGGATACAAATAGAATAAAAAAGAAGTGATGGAATTCTTAGCCTGAAGAAAGCCCTTTAGGTCAAGTGTGTTTTCCTTTTTGTGTTTTATTTTTGTTTTTAATCTATTATATACTCCAAAACTTATTGGTTTACTCAGTATACTCCTATGTGCTCAGTATATTCCTATACTGCCCCCTTATTTTTATTCAATGCCCTGAATTACACTATAGGCTACTTATCTTCCCCCTGGATTTATTCAGCATCTCCATAAGGGGTGATACCACTGGGAATCTATGACAGGTGATTTGATGAGTGGATGGGTGACAGAATGATAATTGATATTATTATTGTCTTGAAGGACAAGATAATAAATTTAGCTGTAGTTAAACTGAGTTTATATGAAGATACCTAATAGATGATTGGAAATAGAAGCCAGCTGCTCAAGAGAAAAATAAAGGCTGAGAAAATTTTGAATAACCCAGTAAGCAAATATTTGAAGCCATTCTCATTAGTATATGATACTGAGAAACAGGAAAGAGAGCCAAAGAAAGAACCTGAAACAAGGGCTCATTTAAAACTCCTGAAAAGAGTCAGAATTGGACTGAAAACATGTTCCTTCTTCATGAGACTTGCAGTGTCTTTTAAGTCCAGACAGGAGACAGTTTAAGTAAGGGAGTTCTCAAGAGTTCTAAATGTTGCAGAAAGCCCAAGGTGGGGTGAGGAATTACTGATAACAAAATATTGGAGTTAGGGATAAGCATTGGTAAGTATCAAGAGAATCATTTCAGTGTAGTGAAAGACAGGCACCAGATTGCAAATGTTTACATAGGGAATTGTTGGTAAGAAAGTGAAGGTTGTTTGTTCCTTTTGAATGTTCCAAATTGAGAAGAGGAAGGAATAAAAGGGTAGAAAAAACAGAGCCAAGGCAATGAATATTATTAGGGCCAGAAACAATGTTGTCTTCGTTTAAAGTTTTTTTTTTTTTAAAGACTGGGAAGAAAAGACAGAAAGAATTAATTGTTGGAAATTATTTTCTTCACCCCTTTTTATTGCAATCTTTTGCTCCCTCTTTTTTTATCATCTACTCTTCTTGTAGTCATGAATCTTAACAACTTGCTATTATTAGTTATATAAAATATTGATATTTTCAAATGTATAATCTTGATCAATTGACTTTATCTCTCTGTATTATATGTGTCATGTATTAATTTAAAATAATCATTAATAGTATTTGCCTGGCTTGCCTCATAGGATTACACAGAGCATACAAAATGCAAATGTTTGTGAAATAGATTATAAAGAGTACAAGAGAAAGATAGATACCAAAATATAATTATCCCCAAAGTTTTAAATGTTGTGTTACTATTGGTGCTTGTTCCCTGGTCCTTGGAAGTATTTCTAAGGAAAAACAAGTTTTCTTTGCTCTTCCATACGAGTGCCAGCCTGAGACTCAACCCCAACTAATCTGGCTACAGATCTAGTGTACTGTTTTTCTATTCAACTCTGTCCACATCCTAAAATAAAAAGGCTAGAAAAGAAGCAAAATGCCAGAGAAATGGCTTTGGGTCAACCTTAATAAAAATGACTTACTCACCACTGTTCCTTTATGTACATAAACTGACATTTTTGCATCTTTATTTCCATTATTCAGAAAGTCATTCTGGTTCTTAAAGCTGTGGTACTATGGTTATCATACAATTATACAGTGCATCAATTTTGCTTCCTACTACATTCCCTTTTTACAAGCTTTAAGAGTCATAAACTTGGAAGATTTTATTGGAAAGTCAAGGTGGCAGAGTTATAGAAATGACTCAGAATTGACGCTTCCTTGCTGCAACAATGCTGATTTACTTGTAATGCTAAACATACTCCACTAAGTCATACACAGCTCTTGGGAGAGGGATGACTAATTAGCTCAGTGACTTATCCACCCACATGCTCTGCTGATTCTGATACATTAAAACATTTTATTAGCCTGCAAGGTCAGGAAATCTTACTGTGTGGGTAGTATTTCTAAAAAATTTAATAGCATAGCCTGATGTTAGTTGCTTTGCATCTGTACATTGGTAATTAATCTTCAATGATGAATAAACTCATATCCTTATTTCTCAGAACTTCTTTGCACACAAAGGTCTCAACAAAGACCGAAATGTTTAAGATGAAATAATCATTAGCAAAGTTATATAATTACTCATGTGTTGATGAATAAGCTCAGTTATCTAAAAAAGTAGAATTCTGTAATGTATTCATTATACATTTTAATATGAGATAAAGACTCAAACTGCATATTTGTGCATGAAGTTTTCTTTTTCAGCAATCCCTACTAGTAAATCATCTTTTGCAAATATTTCTAATAAATGAGATATCTCAGAATGTCCAATATGTAGTTATCAGCAGTAGGGAAACAAATGGAACCAGAGGAACCTAATATCGTAACAGGTATTATATAGTCACAAAAAGTTTAGCCTATATTTAGTCTTTATCAGATATAAGACATACAAATTAAACATTTAATTTCCAACATTACCAACTGTAATCATTAGCTGAGTACAAAAATATTGCATAAAATTGTGCTGCTGAGGCTCCTTTGAGTGGGGTGAATTACATAAATAATTTACTGTCCTAGGATTGGTCAAATCCAACAGTCAGTTCAGTGTATTGGTTTCTTTGCATACAAAAGATGACAATATTTATCTCTTTATTTTTTATTGTAGTAATCTGTGCACTGTAAGCATATATCTTTGTTAGGTACAAATTGTTAACGACATATTTGCACACATTTCTCATTTGACCCCTTCCCCAATTCCTACCCTGTTCCCTCGCCCTCCCTCCCACTCAGGTTCAGTTCAGTGAGTGACCTTGATATGATTGTGTAAGTACATCATGTGGCTTAGGGTGTCCCCCTGCCCCATCTATCCCCTATGATTAAATCAACTTCTTTGCTTATCGAGGGTCTCTCCTTTTCATCTGGAGACCCTCCTATGCCCATCTTCTCCCTAGCATCCACATATTAGGGAGAACATACGCTTCTTTACTCTTTGTGACTGGCTAATCTCACTTAACATAATGTATTCCAGTTGCATCCATTTCCCTGCAAATAACATGATTTTGTCCTTCTTTATGGCTGAGTAAAATTCCATTGTGTACATATCCCAGAGTTTTGTAATCCATTCATCTGTGGATGGACATCTTGGCAGCTTCCATAGTTTGGCGATTGTGAATTGTGCAGCTATAAGCATAGGTACACTTGCGTTGTTCTGATAGTTTGGTTTCCATTCTTTTGAGTAGATACCCAGAAGTGGTATTGCTGGATCATATGGTAGGTTCATTCCCATTCATCTGAGGATCCTCCACACTGCTTTCCAAAGTGGTTGCACTAATTTGCAATCCCACCAACAAGGTATTAGGGTTTCCACTTTTCCACACCCTCGCCAGCATTTGTTGTTGTTTGTGTTCTTGATGATTGCCATTCTGATTGCAGTTAGGTGAAATCTCAAGGTAGTTTTGATTTGCATCTCTCTGATAGCTAATTATGTAGAACATTTCCTCATACATTTATAGGCCATTTGTATTTCTTCCTTTGTGAGGTGTCTATTTAGATCCTTTGCCCCTTTTTTGATTGGGTTATTTGTTTTCTTAGCTGTGATTTTCTTGAGTTCTCTGTATATTCTATATATTAGACCTCTATCAGAAGAGAAGCTGACAAAAATTTTCTCCCATTCTGTGGGCTCTCTGTTGAGGTTCTCGATAGTTTCCTTTGCTGCACAGAAGCCCTTCAGTTTAATGCAATCCCATTCATTGATCTACCTTTGAGTTGCTTGTGCCTTTGGGGTCTTATTGAGAAAGTTTTGACCTGTGCCTATGTGTTGAAGTGTTGGTCCTATGCCCTCTTCAAGTAGCTGTAAGGTCTCTGGCCTGACTTCCAGGCCTTTCATCCACCTTGAATTGACTCTTTTGCAGGGTGATAAAGTGAGGTTTATTTCCATTTACCTGCATATGGTTAACCAGTTTTACCAACACCATTTGTTAAAGAGGTTATCTTTTTTCCAGTGTATATTTTTGGCTCCTTTTTCAAAAATCAATTGACTTTAAGCACATGGGCTTGTTTCTGAATCTTCTCTTCTGCTCCATTGGTCTGTTTCTGTTTTTGTGTGAATACCATACTGTTTTTATTAATGTGGCTTTGTAGTAGAGTTTGAAGTCAGGTATTGTGATACCTCCTGCATGGTTCTTGTTGCTAAGAAATACATTGGCTATCCTCGGCTTTTTGTTGTTCCAAATGAATTTTAGAACTGATTTTTCTATGTGAGGAATGACCTTGGCAATTTCATGGGTATTGCATTGAATCTGTAGATCACTTTTGGGAGAATGGCCATTTTGATGATATTTATTCTGCCTATCCAAGAGCATGGAAGATCTTTCCATCTTCTAAGGTTGTCATCAATTTCTTTTTTGAACTTTTTATACTTTTCCTTATAGAGATCTTTTACCTCTTTAATTAGGTTTATTCCTAAGTATTTTATTTTTCTGGGTGCTATTGTGAGTGGAATTGTTTTCTGGATTTCTTTTTCAGTGTATGCTTGGCATATAGGAAAGCTTCTGATTATATGACTGATTTTGTATCCAGACACCTTGCTGAATTTGATGAACAGTTCTATAAGTTTTTTGGTTGACTTTGTTTGGTCTTCTAAGTATAGTATCATGCATCTGCAAAAAAGGGATAGTTTTAGTTCTTCTTTCCCTATTTTTATTTTGCCTTTGATTTCTTCACTTGCCTTATCGCTCTGGCTAGAGTCTCAAGTACTATATTGAACAGAAGAGGTGATAATGGACATCCTTGTCTTGTTCCTCTTTTTAATGGGAACTCTTTCAGTTTTTCTCCATTTAATATGATGTTGGCTATGGGCCTATTATATATTGCCTATATGATATTGTGGTATGTTCCGTCTACTCCAATTCTCTGCAAAACTTTTAGCATGAATGGGTGTTGGATCTTGTCAAATGCTTTTTCATCATCAGTTGAGATGATCATGTGATTTTTGTCTTTGATTCTGTTTATGTGGTGAATTACATGGATTGTTTTTCATATGTTGAACCAGCCTTGCTACCCTGGGATGAACCTGACTTGGTCATGGTGTATAATTTTCTTGGTGTGGTTTTGAATGTGCATTGCTAGTATTTTGTTTAGCAGTTTTGCATCTAAGTTCATTAATGATATAGGCCTATAGTTTTCTTTTCTTGAGCTGTATTTATTTGGCTTTGGTATTAATGTGATGTTGGCTTCATAGAATGTGTTTGGGAGGGTCCTGTTTCTATTTCACAGAATAGTTTGAGAAGTATTGGGATTAGCATTCTGTAAATGTTTTATAAAATTCACTTGGAAAACCATCTGGCCCTGGGCTTTTGTTTGATGGTAAACTCTTTATTGCTGTTTCTATCTCTTTGATTGTTACTGGTCAGTTTAAGTTTTCTATATCTTCTTGACTCAATTTAGGAAGGTTATATGTGTCTTGAAATCTCTCAATTTCTTCTAGATTTTCCATTTTGTTGGAGTATAGTTTTCCAAAATAGTTTCTGATGATTCTCTGTATTTCCATACTGTCAGTGGTAATATCCCCTTGTTCATCTCTTATTTGGTAATTTGGGTTGATTCTCTCTTTCTTTTGGTTAGGTTGGCCAATGGTTTATCTATCTTGTTTACTTTTTTCAAGAAACCAGCTTTCGCTTTTGTTTATTTTCTGTGTTTATTTTTTATTTTCTACTTCATTAATTTCTGCTCTCATTTTCATAATTTCCTGTATTCTACTAGCTTTGGGGTTAGACTGCTCTTGTTTTTTGAGTGCTTTGAGCTGTATCATTAGGTTATTTATTTGGTGATTTTCTGTTCCTCTTATGTGGACACTCAGTGCTATAAATTTTCCTCTTAGTACTCCCTTCAAAGTGTCCCAGAGGTTTCGATATGTTGTGTCTCTGTTTTCATTGGTTTCTAGGAATTTTTTTATTTCTCCCCTAACTTCTTCTATGACCCAATCCTCATTCAGCAATGTGGTATTCAGTCTCCATGTGTTTACATGGCTACTCTGGGTCTTCTTAGAGTTGATTTCTAGTTTCACTCCATTGTGGTCAGAAAAGATGCAGGGAATTATGTTACATTTTTTTTAATTTGCCAGTGCTTGCTTTGTGGCCCAGAATGTGCTCTCTTTTGGAGAAGGTTCCATGTACAGCTGAGAAAAATGTGAAATCAGCTGTAGTTGGGTGAAAGAGTCTATATGTGTCTAACTGGTCCATTTGGTTTATGGTATTCTTTAGGTCTAAGCCTTCTTTACTGACCTTTTGTTTAGAAGATCGGTCTAGTGATGTGAGAAGAGTATTGAAGTCTCCCAGTATTAGTGTACTGGAATCTATGTATTTCTTTGTTTCACAGAGAGTTTGTTTTATGAAAGTGGCTGCACCTATGTTTGCGGCATAGATATTGATGATTGCTGCAAGCTTGTGTCTCTGAGCTCTCCACAGGGCCTGTCTGTGTCTCTCTGTCTGCCTTTGCTGGTGGTGGGAGTGCAATCTGTATGCCGGGCATTTTCCAGGGTGCCTGGAAGTTCTCTATGCCCTGTGTGCACTGGGTCCCTCTGGTACTTCTGCTCTTATTCAATTGCTTGAAGGGCAGGTGACTGAGTTTTCTCTTTGTATAGGGTCCCCCACACTCAGGGGGTGCAATTTAACTTACAGATCCCTGCTGCTCTGGTTCCAGTGGGAGGCGTGATATGGGTGTCCTTGCTGCAGGCTTAAGATGGTTGTCCCAGGTGTTCTTGATCGCTTTTGATCCTGCGGGGGTATGTCGCCTGATTAGGGTGTGGAATTCCATTGTTGCTTATTCCACTTCTGGTCTTTGGGTGCACAAGAGATCGTTGGAAGTCTTGATGCTAATAGATGCTATTCTTGGCAGCTGGCAAGATGGAGGCTGGCAAGATGGCAGCTGGCAAGATGCCGAGCGAGCTGGGTTCTTTGTTCTCCCTGGGTTCTGTTCAGCTGCTTTGGTTGGTTTATTCACTTTTTTTGCTGATATGCTTTTCTTTCTTTCCATCAAGGGAATATCTCAAATACTTGAGATATCATAGATCTGAATTCAAATGTAAGTTCTGCTACAAAAGTAACCATATAACCCTGAGGATGTATTATACTCTATCTCTGCCTCAAATTGCTGATCTGTAATATGATGAAACCAAGTCAAATAAATACTAAAATTCCATCTAGCTAGGAAACTCTATGCTTTGTATACAATAACTTGCACCCAGAATTCACTACATTTACAAATTAAATGTGAATAAATTGGAACATTAAAGATATGTATATCAGAGGGAAATACATTTAAATGTACTTACACTGTCAAATGTATTTGACATCTGATTTAAAGTGAGAAAATCAATGAACATTTAATTCTGACTAAAAGTATATTCAGGTATTCTTAACCTAGTTAAGGAAAGTTTTGCTTTTGAGTCTTAATTTCCAATTAGAAGCAATTCCCCCTTCTTTAGAAAATGGGAAATATTTTACCTCCCAAATCATGAAATCCTTAAGAAGAACTATACTCTTGCTAGGGTTTATCATGAAATCCTTAAGAAGAACTATACTCTTGCTAGGGTTTGAAAGTAAAATGTCCATCATACCTCATGCTCTAGACTCGGCCATACTCAAAACTAGGTCTCTGGGGGTGTGGCCTTGGGGACTCTATATGTCCTGCGCCCCCTCCTTTTTCTCTCTATGCTTCCTGTCATCGTGCCCTGAGGACCTATAGCCCCAGTGCCTGCTTGCAGCCAGAATAAATGAATTATATAGATAGACTAAAGTCTCCATACCTGTGAGCAAATAAACCTTTCTTCCTCTAAGTGTTGCCTGTCAGGTGTTTAGATCACAGTGCTGAGGATGCTAACTGAAACAACCATTGTGAGAATTCGGGTTGGAAAATAGGAACTCTATTCCACTTAACTAGTGCATTGTCTATATCTCTATTAAGCCCAGAGCTTTATTAGTCTTCTTCCTTTTTATATGCATTTTACTTATTGAGCTAAAGTTGTGTAGCACACACATTGTTAATATCCATTATATCTCCTTAAACCTACCTGAATTACTTGAAGCTGCAACAGGGAATTAATGTTTAGCACATATGAGAGGAAGGAGAGCTAGGAATCTTCCACTGAGCTAGGTTTATGAAACTGAGGAAGTCATTTAATGACCAATCATACAGTGAATAAAACCAGCGAGAATACCAAAACAGATATAGTATTATTGAATTCAGAATATTTCCATTAATATTCCAGTGGATTAGAAACTAAGATTGCAAATAGTTATATGGGCAAGAAAGTCACTTTCTGCATGAATAATTTGGAAAATAAATGCATTTGAATGAGGTGGAGTTACACAGGCCTGGCATTCACAATTTGCCCACATCATCCCTTTGGGAATACTCTTGAGGTGGCTGCCCAGGCAACCATTTGTTAGAAGGTAACATAGTATTTTCACCAAACGGATTTTAAAAGGTTCAGTATCCTTGTACTCTGACCAAAGATAAATAATCAGTAGAGAGGTTACTACAAAGGTCAACCTCTGATCTCTGACCCTGACCATCCTCAAGAATGTACAGAAAATCCTCATATACAGAAATAACTTTTATGTGTTTATTTTTCCTATATCACTGATGTATGTCTTTTGGATGGGGGGTGGGGAGGAGAGCATACTAAGGCACATGATGTACTTACACAATTATATCAAGATCACTCACTGAACTGAACTTGAGAGGGAGGGAGGGTGAGGGAGCGGGGTGGGAATTGGGGATAGGGTCAGATGAGAAATGTGTGCACATTTGTCTTTATCAATTTGTACCTAACAAAAATGTATAAATACAAAGCACGAATTATTAAAATAAAAATAAAATTATAATACATGAGGAAAACAATAATACTAACCTGCTCAATTCAGACAATTACTTTTAGGTCCTTCAGAATGGAAACTACATATGCATAAGAGGACAGGATGCTGCAGAGTAAATGGGACAATTCCCAGGGATCTTCAGAAACTGGTTAGCAGTAAATTAGAGTTTCTGGGTTTCTATTGATTGGCAGTAGCAAATGAAGACAAAGCTGGCCCGTTATTATCAATAATATGACCTTCCTCATGCCCAGGCTATTTTTAACTGGTGAGACATAGGTTAGTACTTGGATGATGAAAAATAAAGAAGATGCAACCTGACTATCGAAGTCTTCCTACAGATTTGCCTTTCCATGAACAGGAGAAAACAACCAAAGAGCAGCAACGTAACTCCTAGTTCTGTTTTTGCACCACTTGAATGCATGTGATGTAACTTATGAAATAATGATTTGCATTAGAATCCTAATATAGATTATTTTTTTTATTTCCCTATTTTTGAGGTAAAAGAAGAATTGGATGGACACTTAGATAGAAACTTCATAGCATCCACTAGAACAAACACATCCTGAAAGAAAGTGCAATGGGAAATCCAGGGCTTTTAACTTCTTCCTTCTTCACCACTTTCACTTTTTCAACACATGATCAAATTATGCTCTTATTTGTGATACATCCTTATCAGTAGGCTATCCCCACAAAAATACTACACAACAGGAGCAGGGAATCAAATGTGGAATCAGGGAGAAAACAGACTTGATTTCTAACAGGTGTGATGTTTTTCAGTCTTTCCTTTAAACCATTTTCTCAGTTTGAATGACTTAAGAAGTTAATTGTCAGCAACAGTTCAAGTTATGTTATGTACAAATATAAAGATATCACTACCAATCTCACTAACATCTATGGTGAGGAAAAGGAAGGGCAGATACAGAGGGAAAATACACCAGGTGACGTGTGAATATCTGTATTATTTTGAATCTCACAATGATGGATAATTACAACTCACCAATGAAAGCATATTTATTTATTTATTTATTTATTTATTTATTTATTTATTTATTTATTTTCGGTACTGGGGATTGAACTCAGGGGCATTCTACCTCTGAGCTATACTCCCAGCCTTATTTTTTATTCTTTATTTTGAAACCGAGTCTCACTAAGTTGCGGAGTGCCTCACTAGGTAGCTGAGGCTGGCCGCAAACCTGGTTCCTCCGGTCTCAGCCTCCTGAATGCTGAGATTACAAGCGTGTGCCACCACGCCCGGCAATGAAAGCATTTTTAAAGATCAAATTGTTTATTTCAATTCATTGTTTAATATATTTAGTATGACTTCTAGGGGTGGGAGGATTGTCACCAATCCAGTTATGCAGAGATGTATTAGCATTTTTAAGTGTCCCACTTTCCTTTCTTTCATTTTTGTGTGTGTGTGCTACTGGGGATTGAACCCAGAAGCATTCTACTTCCAAGTTACATCCCCAGTCCTATTTTTTATTTTTTATTTTAAAACAGGATCTCACTAAGTTGTGGAGGGCCTCACCAAGTAGCTGAGGCCGACTACGAACTTGTGATCTGCCTGTCTCAACCTCCCAATTATTGGGATTAAAAGTGTGAACCACCAACCCGGCTTCACTTTCCTTTCTTCAATTAAAAAGGATTGCTCTCAAATTACAATATTGTTATTATTAAGGGAGATACTGTGAAAGGAGATCCAGGAGAGTTGGAGAATGCAGATTGAGTGGATACAAGAAGACAGACAAGTACATCAAGTAAAAGGTGTTTCATAACTAGTGGTTGAGCAAATGAGTATGAAATGTGACTTTGTAGTACAATGACCAACCTAGAAAATTTTATACTACTTCCAGCACTTAGTATATGTAACCTGGTCAAGTTATTTCTAAGCTCCCTACACAGTGCCTAGTCTACAATTAACATTTACATCTGTATGAATGACGAGTGACATCAGAACCTATTTGTTCTCCTTGAGGTAGATTGCTCATGAGATCTTGCTTTGGAGTTTAAGGATGGGGTAATAACCACTTCATGGAATGCTATAACAAATTCATCCTCTCAAAGTCTTTAACTTACCCTGAATTTGAGATGTATGTGAATCACTTATTTAGATAAATACTGTTGAAAAAAAAAAAGAAACAAGAAACAAAACTAAACAAATCCAACTATTCACTGGCAAGTGAAAGATGAAAAATAATTGGAAGTAGTTGATACTTTAAAGTTGGTATAGATTATCCAAAATAATCTGCTATGGATAGCAAGCAAATTAAATTATCTTTCAAAAAAGAATTGAAATATATTAATTTATATCCTCCAATTTGTAGTGATAAATGGGTAATAAAAATTAAAAAGCAAAAAAAAAAAAAAAAGAAATCAAAGAAATATATTCCTCTAAAAAACTTGAAACATAACCCAGGTATGATGGCAGGTGCCTATAACCCCTGTACTTGGGAGATTGAGACAGAAGGATTGCAGATTCAAAGACAGCTTCAGCAACTTAGTGAGACCCCCAGAAACTTAGCAAGATCCTGTTTTGAAACAAAAAATTAAAATGGAATGAGTGTAAAGCTCAGAGGTAGAATACCCTCCTACTTAATCCCCAGTACCAAAAATGATGGACAAATATTAGTTACATAAGTTCTCTAAAACCAGAATAGACAAAACACCAAAAATAACGCTGCAAAAAATACTCCATCAGCATTACTTAAATGGGTCTAATTTCCCTGAATTTTTCTTATCTGGTTGCTTCTATCATTTGTAGATGTTTCTTCAAATATAATAGTTACTCTTGCCATTTTTGACAGTAAGGTTTTTGCTTAAATAAGCATAAATAAATAATTCATATAATATAATTTTGCAAATTTCCATTAGAAATAATCAGAAAACTAGAAGCAGAGATAAAATGTTTCTAATAGAAAATGCAAGAAAAAGTATCAGTACATTTTATAAAGAAGCCAAGCATGAAATGAAAACAATAATGGAGCAGACAACATCATTCTAAAAGAAGTACAGGGTAACTTGTTTGGCTTCAAAACACTCACATAAAATGTCTTTTTTCCTATGACATTTCCTATGATATTTTCCTATGATTTTTTTTGTACAAAAGAGAAAATAAAAGTGAGTAGAATTTAAAGAATAT
The DNA here is from genome assembly GCA_004027655.1 of Graphiurus murinus. Taxonomy (NCBI): domain Eukaryota; kingdom Metazoa; phylum Chordata; class Mammalia; order Rodentia; family Gliridae; genus Graphiurus; species Graphiurus murinus. The sequence goes on from PVLC010001979.1 coordinate 19,635, forward strand.
AATTTTGTTATATTATGTCAATGATTTTATGTCAATGAGTTAAAATATTCAAGGCTAAATATTCAAGGCTAATATAATTTTGTTATATTATGTCAATGATTTTATGTCAATGAGTTAAAATATTCAAGGCTTCTTATTTTAGAAGAAGTAAGTCATCAAAGTTTTTTGAATTTACTATTTTATATCTTAAGTGTTAAGCGCTCTAGATACACAGTGCCAATTTCTTTTCTTTTCTTTCTTTCTTTTTTTTTTTTTTTTTTTTTTTTTTTTTTTTTTTTTTTTTTTTTTTTGGTGCTGGGTGTTGAACCCAGGGGTATTCTACCTCTGAGCTACACCCCTCATTTCTATTATACTTCTCTTTTGAAATAAGGTCTCACTAAGTTGCAGAATGCCCCACTAAGTTGATGATGCTGGCCATGAATCTGCAATCCTCCTGTCTCAGCCTCCCATGTACTGGGATTACAAGCATGTGCAACCACATCCAGCTACCAATAGCCAACAGCTTTTGAGCTCTCTCTTCTCTCTCTCTCTCTTTCTCTCTCTCTCTCTCTCTCTCTCTCTCTCTCTCTCTCTCTCTCTCTCTCCTTTCTCTCTTGATACAGGGGATTGACCCCTGAATTGTTTACTTTACCCAATTTATATGTCAATGATTTTTTCTACCTTTGAATAGTCAGTAAATTTATTTCTATAAAATTGAAATAAGTGAGAAAAGAGAATTCAACCAAGAAGTGTTTTCCCTAGCACTATTTTTCCCATAATACAAGAGAAAATTTTGAGAGGAGGCTTCACGTGTATGTATAAAATGGTTTGGATTTGAAATGTCCCTGGAGGCCTCATAGAAAGAAGGTAGCAATGTTAGAAGCAAGACTTGGTTGCAAAGGAGAGGTCCCTGAGGGTGTTGCCTTGGGGATTATATGTTGATTCCTCCTCCCCCTCTTGGCTTTCTTGCTTCCTAACTCTAAGATGTGAGGAGCAAAACCTTGTTCTCTCCCTCTCTTTGCTTCCCACACTGCCATGCTCTGAGAACCAAGGTCCCCAGCCTCACATGGACTGAACCCAAAATCTCAAAGAAATCCATGAGGAAATAAATCTTCCTTAATCTAAATTGTATGATCAGTTCTTGGATTATTAGCAGTGAGAATGCTAAGACTACACACACACACACACACACACACACACACACACACACACACACAGTGGTAATAAATGTGTAATATAAAAATCTGTTTGGAATTGAATTCTATGAAGAGATGTTAGGTCTTTGTGAATACAATGTAATACATTGTCAAAATCCAATAATTACTCATATTCACTTAAAGTTTTTTGTCTGATTGGACCTTGATACCCAAAGTGTGATCCTTAAACCAACTTCAACAATATCTGGAATTTTTTAGGAAAGCAGAATCTCTAGTTCTACTCCCCGTTGGTTTTTATGCATATTAAAATTTGGGAAGTACAACTGTAGATGATGAAAATCAAGTAAAAATGACTTACTGAAAATTTCAAAAGAATTACACTACTCTGAATAGACAATTTTATTGATTCGATAAAATGTTTCTTTAAAATAAGAGTTTTTGAGTGATATAATCATTTACCACATTAGTCTTTGAACATTAAGGTTCAGGATATATAGTCAGGACTTTTGTAGGCTTTATATTGGAAAAATGTTTCCATATGCAATAATAGAAAAAAACACACCACTACTATTCTTAAGTAGAAGGAGTCCATGAGAGTACAGGTTAGGGCAGACCTATGTTGACAGATTCCTTGACTTTATCCTTCTTCCTGCTTAATATAAAAGTCAATAAAAGATAGTAGTAAAAGTGATAGTCTTGTTCATTGTAAAATCATATCCAGAGGATACAGACTACCTTTTCTCGTGAACAATTAAAAAGTAGGAAACTCTAGCCAGGAGTGGTAGTGGACACCTGTAATTCCATGACTTGAGAGGATGAGACAGGAGAAAGACAGATTTGAGGACAACTCCACAACTTAGTGAGACCCTCAGAAAGTTAATGACACACTGTTTTAAAATAAAAAAAAAAGAATAGTGAGATCTATAGCTTAGAAGTAGAGTGCCTTTGGGTTCAATCCCTAGTACCCTCCACAAAATGCAGAAAATATTTGCCGAGAATTCCCCAGGAAATTTCTTCCTGTATTTCATTGTTTCAGTTAGTTAAAATTTCTCTCCCATCACAGGAATCACCATCTGGGAATGTCTTAAAACAACAAATGCCAAGCAGATGAAATTCCTTGATTGGACTAATGTTTTGCATGAATTTTTCAAACTCCTTCTCAGGTTGTTAATCATTAAGGAGGAGAAGAATGTTGATAAGCCACTCACTGTATTTACCCAATTCTATATTTATTTTCTTAGACTTTTCATAATTGTGTCTTTCTCCCTTCTCTTTTTTTATCCCTTTAGTCATATTGCCACATAACCTTCTAATATTTATAATAAAACTATCTGCTTAAACCTCAGGACTCTTGCCCTCACTGTCCCCATTAGGTCTAAAGCTCCACTCCCATCTATTTGGAGGGATTAAACTGTCATTATTTTTATTTGTTTTGTGTCACTTTCACTTTTATCAGCATAATTACAATGTAAGAGTCTGCTGGCACCATCCAACCTCTGACAAACCTCATGCCCTGCAATTTCTCTCATCCCTATGTCACACTAGAGGAGAATTCTCTGATAGAGTGAAGTTAGATATTAAGTAAGCTTAGGCCAACACTTCAAATACATTGCACAATGAGAAGGAGTTCTGTTGCATTTGTCAAGTTAGACAACCCACTTGGATGTTTTCTCCAGTTACTAAAAGATACTTCATGTTGAATGCTCCCAAAACAACCTAATAAGCATATCTCCTCTTTCAGGTATAAATCTATGGAACATAAAAGAGAATGCAGATAATTCAAGCACAAGTCCGGGTTTCTCTGAAATATTTAACACATTCCAAAATCAAGAAAACTTTAAGGTAGTATATCAGAATTGCTGCAGTGTCATTTACTTTCTCACTAGTGAAAAATTTTCTCTACTTGCTTAAGCAGAGAAAAATCTGGGATATAATAGAGCATTAAAATATATTTTTCAATAGAAGAATTCTAATCTCAATAAAACCAGCTAAAACCTCCATGTATTTTCTAAATGCTTTTTAAATTTTATCTGATAAGTAATTACCTTTGCTTAATGCTCAAAAATATGATGAGAAGCTACTAATAGCTCACTGAAGAATTGTTACAATATATGTAAATTATCTTTTTTTTTTTTTTTTTTGCAGTACTGGGGATTGAACTCAGGGGAATCCTACCTCCAACCTATACCCCCAGCCCTATTTTTTATTCTTTATTTTGAAACCAAGTCTCACTAAGTTGTGGAGTGTCTCACTAGGTAGCTGAGGTTGGCAGCGAACCCGGATCCCCCAGTCTCAGCCTCCAGAATGCTGGGATTACAACCGTGCGTCACCACGCCCAGCTTTATATGTAAATTTTCTAACTGATCATTTTTTTCTTTTCTTTCTTTTTTTTTTTTTTGGTGCATTGTAATCATGCATTTTTGTTAGGTACAAGCTGGTAAAAGAATACATGCATACATCTCTCATTTAACCCTTCCCCAATTCCGGACCCACTCCTTCCCCCTCTCTCCTTCTCAAGTTCAGTTTAGTGATTGACTTTGATATGTTTGTGATAGTATATCATGTGCATTGGGGTTTTCCCCCTCCAACCACCTTCAGTTAAGTCACCTTCTTTGCTCATCTAAGGTTTCTCCTTCTTTGTCTAGAGTCCCTCTTACGTCCCATTTTCTCCCTAGATTCTGCATAATAGGGAGAGCATAAGATTTTTTACTTTTTGTGACGGACTAATCTCACTTAGCATAATGTTTTCTAGTTCCATCCATTTCCCTAAAAATGGCATGATTTTGTTCTTCTTTATGGCTGATTGAAATTCCATTGTGTACATGTGCAATGAAGGAAACTATCAAGAACCTCAACAGAGAGCCCACAGAACAGGAGAAAAATTTTGCCAGCTACTCCTCCAATAGAGGACTAATATCTACAATATACAGAGAACTAGAAACTCACAGCTAAGAAAACAAATAACACAATCATAAAATGGACAAAGGATCTAAGTAGACATTTCACAAATGAAGAAATACAAATGGCCAATAAATGTATGAGGAAATCTTCAACATCATTAGCAATCAGAGAGATGCAAATCAAAACTACCTTGAGATTTCACCTAACACCTATTAGAATGGCAATCATCAAAAACACAAACAACAACAAATACTGGTGAGGGTGTGGAAAAGTGGAAATCCTAATACATTGTTGGTGGGATTGCAGGTTAGTGCAATCACTTTGGAAAACATATGGAGGATCCTCAGACAAATGAGAATGAACCTACCCTATGATCCAGCAATATCACTTCTGCGTATCTACCAGAAAGAATGGAAACAAAACTATCAGATATATACATGTGTATCTATGTTTATAGCTGCACAAATAACAATTGCCAAACTATGAAACCAGCCAAGATGTCCATCAATAGATGAATGGATTACAATACTATGGGGTTATGTACAGGATGGAATTTTTCTGTTATTTTATGGGTTAAGATTACTCATAAGATTGATGAGCAAAGCCTAAACAATAGCAGAGATATTAATTATAAAAGAACTTAAGCAAGGCAATTTTCACTAAAATCTGCATTCTATCAGTCAAAAGTAAAGTTTGTAAGTGAAAAACATGCATCATATGTGTATTTCTAATTTAACATACAAACTCAAATGTCTGAAGAAGTCAAGATATCTACAGTGCTTTAAAATACCTGTAAAATGCTTCCCTTTTGATATATGATTATTTCCTCCATCTTCTTGGGAAGATCTTCCAGATACACAAGTCCCTGGCAGTTTTTCATTTCTCATATTTCCACAGTCCTTTTTTGACTAGATTTTTGTTTTTAATAGTTTTGTGAATGTCAATCTCACTTTGCAAATATAATTACATTTCTCAAGAGCATGATAAAATCAGCATACTTCTTTATAATTTTATCCAATTCTACCTTTATTTTATTAGAGTTTTCCTAATCGTGCCTCTCTCCTCTCATTTCTGTCCCTATAGTCACTTTGCCACATGACCTTATGACACCTCTTCTAATACAATCACCTGCTTAAATCTCAGGATATTTGTTCTCATTATGGCCATGGCTCTTCTCCAGGCTTTTTGGAGAAATGAGTTTAGAGAATAAAAGTACTTAAAGTAAACTAATTGGTTGAAAAAAATTCACCAAAAATGTCCACCTTCCCCCCCCCCCCTTTATCCCTAAACTAATGTGACATCTAGAAGGAATACTATAAAGATTGTTGTGGTTTCAAATTATCTGTTCAGACTTACCAATCACCTCCGTTTTCCCAGCCTCACCCTTCTCATTGCAAACTACTTAATTGATGCAGCTTGACAAATCTTCTCTAGATCCCTTCTTCTTCTTCTTAGGTCCAATCTACCATTGATAATAGCAGTAAAAATTTGCCAAACATATCTAACAACCATATCTTTTTTCCAATGCTGTTATTGTACAAACACCTCTGACATTTGCATAGAGAAAAATAAACATATTAAGGATGAGAAAATCAAATAAATTATATTTCAAAACGTCAAAGTAAAAATAAATCCCCAAAAGAGCCCAGTTCATTATTCTATGCCAGTTATACAGGAAAACAATGTCCCTTGAAACATCAAAATGACACAAAATAAAATTACTAAAGACAAAGAGTTAACAGAGAAAATTTCCATATCCCTTCAAAGCAAGTAGAATATATTAAGCATGATGAAGGGTTGGATTTACCAATGCTTTGTTCATGGGATTCCTAATCTAGAATACATCAGTAAAGGTTCTATGAAAAACATGATATTCACATAGGACTAAAAAGGTTGAACCAAAATCACTTTACTTGTGGATTCTCTTAATATATTGAAGGCTCTAAGATGTAAATTTTTTAAAAAAATATTTAAGCACAAAAGTATATTTCCATGGAAAATGTATTATCTAGTAGAGGTATTTTGAGGGTCATTTACTTGGGAAATGCTGAAGTAGTTACAAAGGATTTGTACTGAAAATCAGGAGAATTAATTTCTAGTTTTTGCTAAGTAGCTCTAGGGCTTAGAAATTCATACAATAACAGAAGGATACAGCAGGTGTATTTAGTTATGATTAAAATGGAGTCGCAAATGCATTTTGTCTATGAATAAAAGTATGTAATGCTGATATTTGTGTTTAGAGACTCTCAGTTTCATTAGAAACAAACCCAATTCAAACACTTCTGATTCTTGAGCCAGAAAATACAATGGAGTTACCCAGTCAGGCCATATTATGCATATATATATATATATGTGTGTGTGTGTGTGTGTGTGTGTGTGTGTGTGTGTGTGTGTGTATAATATATATATATTATATGATATATATAATAGACAATAGTATGATATATATATGTATATATATACATATATATATGTCAACTATTTTTCCCACATCCTTAAGAAAATAACTTTTGACTTAAGAAAATTTTAGTTATTTTTCTCAGATTATGAGCAGCAGTTCATTAATTGAAGCTCCGAGTATCATAGTAAATAGTAAATAAAGAGGAAGGCAATATTCTCAACTGAGAGATGTCAATATCAATCAGAGACTGAAGTTCAATAGAAAAAAATTTAACTTAAATCCAAATGATGCATCACAACATTTACAAATTTATTGATATTACATAAACAATTGAAAAAATATGATATGCATCACATTTTATTTAAAATCAAATTAAAAGATTATAAGATATACAAAACATTTTATTTAAAAGCCAATAAAATGATAAATAAGGCTTATTTATGTAATCTGTATTTCTTGTTGGAAGAAGTCAGTAGAATGAGGGTCAGGAAATTATGAACTGCTCTGATATTAAAATCTTCAAAAACAAGAAAAAAAGAGACCTCTATAATTTTCTTACCAGCAAGGCACAATCCTAAATAAGTTTCCAAGCGGGGTTGGGAAAGTCTGGCTTAACCTCTTAGTTCTTGACAGGATCAACTGATAAAGTGCCAACCTTAAGTCAAGAGCTGGGCATGTTTTGTATTGAGCTTCCCTTTCTTTCAATCACAAAGCAGTTTTGTTTCCTTGTTGTATACTAATTCTCAAAGTAATCACTACTTCAAGTCTTATAATATGTTTTATTTATGTATTTATTTTTATTTTCATACCTTTATTGGTGCATTTGATATATAAAAATTATATACATTGACAGGTTGCCACGTGATGTTTCAGTATATGAGTACGTTGTGTAATGTATAAGTCAGGATAAGCTTATATAGCCCCTCATTTATCATGTATTTGTAGTGAAAAAGTTTTTTCCTAGCTTTTTTGAAATATACAGGATATCATCATTATCTACAGTCATACAATTTTGCAATAGATCACACCATGTCCTTTTATTTTATTTTTAAACATTTTAATTGCCACATGAGATTGCACATATTTATGAGATGTTTCAATATATGTATATATTATGAGAAGTTCAAATCAGTGTAAGCATTTCTATCTCTCCAAATAGTTATCATTTCTCTATGTTGAAAACGTTTAAAATCCTTTCTTCTATCTTTCCTGAAGTACACAGTACATTATTATCTATATTCATACCACTGTGCAATATAACACAATGTATTTTTTAAATTACTTATTTCTTGTCATCCCAGATCCAAAGAATCCTAAGAAATTCTTCATCCTAAATGTTCCAGTCCTGCTTATTCTTCAATCCCATTATGACTGTGCTCTGTTACCAGTCTGAGATTTAGTCAAAGGCTGGGAAAGGCTTCTTCTGGACTAAAACACGTCAGTGACATCTGTCAAAAGAGCTGCTAGAAGACCTTTATTTCCTGTGAACTGCAACAAATGTAAACCTATTTTCAACTTCCTCTATTTACACTAATGGTGGGTCAGGGTGTTGTTGCTTATTTTGTTTATCCCAACAAAGAGCAATTTGCAGAAAACGCACTTTGTGTTCAGCTCTGTGCTAAGGGTAATAAGGTCAGAGAAGAAAAAGAAATGCTATTTTCAAAGAGTCTGCACCATGGGGTGACAATGCCACAAAATGAAAATATGGCAAACAATATAAACAGTAAAAATGCTAAATCGTGCAATTTGGGAAAGCTATAAGCATCCCAGGTTATAAAAGTCAGGAAAAGCTTCATAAGAAAAAAGACTGACTGTACTTATTATGCATAATTGTAACATGATGATTTCCCTGCAATTGGCTTCCCTTGTCAGTCCTTATCATTATTTTGCATTTCTATGCAATTTAACAAAGTGATAAACATATAGATGATACCCAATGAATGATTATACCATTGATAGAGAATGTGAGTACCTGATGTATGTGTCTATTTGAGGGTTAGAAATTCCCCTACTCACAAAATAATTGTTCATCTTCTCATATCTCCAGTAGTCAATGAAATGTAGTGGTAACTGACAGTGTTCGTATTCTGCAATCTAACTATTATTGTGATATATTTTACCATTCTTCTTGCAAACTGTAATGCAATTTTAGCAATAAATATCATATGATCCAGTGATTAATTAGAAAGACATAAGAAACACTATATTTTGAACATTTTCATTTAACTTCACATAGAAATTCTCTTAATAATGCTACCTATGTTCACAGAAATATTTTTCTACTTGGAAGATTCTGATTAATATTAATGAGCAAAATCTGTGACACTTTGGTAAGCTAAAAACAGGGCTAAGAGACTTTTCTTTACTGAAAAAAAACGATGTGCACATTCTTTGTATTGTTGCTGTGATAGAAATACGTCTGGAACCTCTGTTTGTGTAGTAACAACATATTTCAATGTTATCCAGAATTGCACAATCCTTCAAAACTGTATGATAAGCCCATCCTGTTTGTGCATATGAACAATGTTAAAGAAATTACTAATATAAATCAAAGGAGAATGAATTAAACAATAACACAACAGGTAAACTAGTCATTTAAATTCCCTGGAATAGTTCTTAGTGAAGTGTCCATCATTCACTGTTCTTTGCAATTTAAGTGAAATATTACTGTAAACATACTTCCAAAGAATGCCAATTTACCTTTACAAATATATTTTATTCTAAAAAGAGCAATAGTTCATGACATATGAATAATAAAAATCCACTGTCATCTTAACTCTGTCTTCCGTTTTTCTTCTACATATGGATATAAGAATAGTTTGCATGAAAATAAAAGGATACAAAATTATCATACATCATAATTTTCTAAGAGTACTATTTGGTTCTAAGATTTAGATCTAACAACAATAAGGACATAGTGTAGGTGGAAACAAATGTGTACTTTTCTATACCTCTTCAGCACAAACTATACAGTTTTTTAACTTATTTGCTTCATGTTTTCAGGATTGCAAAACTCCATTTAGCTGTTTAGTTGATGCTTCAGAGTCTCCATTTACAAAAGTTTGCTTTATAGAAAGAATACAGCTTTTGTTTCCTCCATCTAAATAGAGCTTTTAACATTGAAGACAAATTAAAATTGTTCAGCTAGAGAAGCAAGTATCTGGGGCTCTACCCCAGTTTTGTTCTTCTATCACCTTTTCTTATATTTCTAGGAACTGGGTTACATTGCTTGACAGTACTAAATGAAAGTGACGATAAGAATTGGAAACAAGAAGGTCACAGCTTGTAATGAACTCTTCCATACAGAGGTAGCCTTGGTTCCTTTTGTTATTTGTGAAGTTTTCCCTGCATATAATCTTCTGAGATCCAACCAGTTGAACTTTCAACATTTGCTGATATTTTAGAAACAGGTTTTTGTGGAGATTTTCCCCTAAGCTAGTAGGCCAAGGAATTTATTTTCTTTATAATATTTTTAAAAAAGTCTTGCTACGGATTTGACTGATGCATTCTATTGGATAATTAAAAGGAGACAAAATTAGTCACCAATGATCAATCATTTTGTGATTTTCAGTTCAGTTATGCCAATTTTTTCACTAATTAGTAGTTTTGTTAATGTTCACCCCAGCTATTAAAATTTAAATATATAAAATTTCTAGGCAAATAGCAGTAATGTGTGTGTGTGTGTGTGTGTGTGTGTGTGTGTGTGTGTGTATGCCACTTACAAGTGCTTGCATAGTCTATTTTGTATGGGAACAAAACTGCCACAGAAATTTTGATGCTACAGATATTCTTACTATTCCCATTTAACATATGAATAAGCTAAAACTCACAGAAAACATAAAACTACTAAATTGGAGAGTACTGAAAAAAAATTTAAAGTTTTTTTACTTCAAGTTTTGAACTCTTTTCACTCCAAAAATAGGCCTTTCCAGAAGTCAACTTACTCATGCAAAATGATTGTCTTAAAAGTCAAACCCCAAGCTGATGTTTCAGCAGTTGATTTAGCAATATGTCCCTGTCTATTAATATGAGTTAAATTGATTCATAATCTATAACACCCACACACAGAGAAATCAACTAATGAGAGACCCTTCTAAATCCATTGCAAATGTAACTACAAAAATACTCATTTTATTAGTGGAAATCTCAGTTACAGACTATCCTGGCCATAAGTCATTAAGATATTGAACATCATGTTGTTTCTTAACACTTTCATATGGAAAAAAAAAAAAATCTTTGTCATAACCTCATCAAGGTTTTCTCTGTTTTCTTTGGTGTTCACTGATATTTTCTGCTCTTAATTAGAGACGTAAACATAATTCAACAGCTAACTAAATGTGGTCTTTGATTTATTATATATGTTTTTTGATCATTGTATCTCTCAGGACCTGGGAGAAGAGATCCTCATGAACTTCAAGTCTGAAAATGTATAATATAGTGCATGATGCATATTAGGAGCTCAGTAAATGTGCACAATTTATCACATCACAATAGGAAAAAGTCCCTTTAATGATTGTGCTACCAGCTTTTCATCCCTGTGACAAAATGCCAGAGGAAATCAATTTAAAAGACGAAGAATTATTTTGGCTCACAGCTTCAGAGGTTTCAGTCCACAGTCAGCTGGCTCTATTGTTTCTGGGTCTCGGTGATATAGGGCATTATGGTGTAAGGATGTAGCAGAGCAAAGCTGTTCACCTCATAAAATTGGCCTGGAAGCAGAGAGAGAGGGGGAAGGGGCTAGGGACAAGATATGCTTGCCAAGGGCATGCCCCTAAGAACGCATTCCCTTCAACAAGATTCCACAGCCTCTTAACAGTTTCCACCACTTCCCAGTAGTCCATCAGTATGAATCTCTTGGTGGATTATCCATTGATGAGGTCAGAGTCTCAGGATCCAATCACTTCCCCAAACCCCCACCTCCAAACATTGCTGCATTAGCAACCAAGCCTTCCACACATGAGTTCTTGGGGGACACTTCATATCCAAACCTAAACAATTAGCTTTTGTCACTTATCATAAACAGATGATAAAATGTGTGCTTTTATTATTCTCCTTGATTGGTATTTTTCTGCAATTCAACCCATAGCCAACTATATGCTATACACATATACAGTTTTTCCTACCATAAAATATCCAAAAATATGCTACTAACATGTAACTATAACTTAATATAAACTACTTCTTCTACTTAAAAAGAAATCACTGCCATAGTGAAAACCCATACATGATATACTTGAAGATAAAATTCTTAGGTGTGGAATAAATAGGGACTATTTCATTTTGATATTTGAAAGTGGTTATATTCAAAGGGAATGATGCCAGGGAAAGTTAGTCTGCTTTTTTTTTTTTTTCTTGATTGCTAAACTGAATTAATTAGGTAGATTTGTTGCAATTTATGGCACACACAACTCAAACTGCTTTAAGAAATGTATGGGCTTACTGATATTGCTGAAAAGTTCAGAAATGCAGTTAATTTCAAATATGTTTTAAAACTCCTTCTCTTTTTCCCTACAATTTTCTCTTCCATTCTTTAAACATATAATTCATTCTAAAGAATATATGTGTCATAATGCCAAAATTGCTGTGCATTTTCTGGCATGACATATGCACACCATGATGTTGTTCTCATCAAATACAATGAAGTTTGATCTAATTATTCTATTGTTCAGTTAATAACCTGTACCTGAAAAAATGCTATGCACTAGTTGCACCAGGAAGGAATGGGAACCTCCTGATTAACTTGTACAAATTAAAAATCAATCTAAACTCTCAAATAGTTCAATTTCAATCACAATTCATATGAATAGATGTTGGGAAAAAAACTCAATGACCAATGACCTCCACAAAAATCAAAAGGTTGATTATTTTCAGATATAGATCCTACATTCAATTTAACATACATAATTATCATTAACCTCAATGCATAATGATCTTTTGATTGCCAAAAAATAACTCAGAGGCATGATCTTACTGAATTTCAGGCTTTAGGACTTGAAAGCATATGATGCTTTACAATAATGATGATGATAATGATGATATGGGAAATAATCTCTCCAATAACCATGACATCATCAATGAAAATAGCATCTTTACAATTTAATTTCATAAAAATATACCTTGCAAAAATTCCATAACTGAATACTTGCTTCTTACGGGCTTACTTATTATAATAATTCTCATCGTAATAAGTAAGCCCAAAAATGTGCATATTTTATGCCTGAAGAAACTGTAGTTTAAAGTGACTAAGTGAGTTGCTTAAGTTTATAAAGCTAAAAGCAGAAGCAGAACACAACTGCAAATGTTATAAATCTAAGTGTCTTGTTAATATTGGATGCATATAAAAAGAATAAAAATAAAAAACAGGATATAAAATATATACTCTAAAATATTTATGGTTATGAAGATGGAGAAAGTATAAAAATAGTAAACACAGAATAAATCACATTATATCTACTCTTGGATTATGTATTAAACTTCATGTATTTTTCTACTTAGGAACAAGGAAATGAAGACAGGTGGATATCAGCCCTGCAATTTAACAAAAGGTTGAAGAGGGAAGAAGGGGAAAGATAGGTGAAAGAGAATACCTAACTTTGTTCATGAGTAGAATCATGTTTGGTGGGGATGTTGATAGACTGCTTCCTATGACTACAGATGCATATACTAGAAGAAGTGGATTTATATGAAAACAAGAAGAGTAAAATTAGGACAAAATTCTCTCATGTTTAGTAGACAGAAAACTTTCAGATCCTAGATGGCACAGGTTATCTATCCTTCCCGTAAGAGATTCATTTATTCCATAGCCTCTGTCCTTCATGAACCTTGTCCCATCTCCTTTAATTTCCCCCTTTGCACTCAATTGGTCTCAACATCAAACATGCTTTTGTTTTGTTTTGTTTTCTCAACCTGAAATAAAAATATTTTACCTACTATCTCCCCTCTCCAGCTACTGAGTTCTTCCTATGTTCCTTCCAGTGCTTATATATAGTCATTATTTTACTTTTTTTCCACCCATATCTTTCTTTGACCTGTGCATAAAAGAATATGGTCCCCAATATCCCACTACCACTACACATACCAGGAGAACCAGTGGTTCTCAGCTGCTAATTGCAATAGTCAAGGCTCTGAGCTCATTCTACTTAACAAGAGCATTTGACAAGTTCATTACTCCTTGAAACCCATACCTGGCTCTTAGGATGTCATACTCATTCTGGTTTTTCTTCTTTCTCATGCTCTTTCCTTCTGAGTCTCCTTTGTTGTTAGCATCTAATTACTCCAGCCACTACATGTTGGCATGACCTTGGGCTAACTCAGGAAACACTTCTATTTGCTGTACTTGCTCCCTGGGAAGTCTTATCCAGTTCCTTCACTTTTTGTATCATCTACAGTCTATGGATTTCAACATTTTTATCTAGACCCAGAGCCTTACACCAAAACTTCAAGCAGATACAGCCAGCTGTCTAAATCATTCCTCAGATGTCCAAATTCCAAATCTCCTCACCTATTCCCAAGCTTGCTCTTTCCCTAGTCAATACCTATTGGGCACTTCAAAGATTGGGCACTTCAATCTTTGATAATTCTACCAGAAAACTCTGTTAGTTTTATATTACAAATGTAACAGTTAACTCTAGTTCGAATGCTCATCCAAATAGAAATATGGCTTGGCCCTTCAAGTCCTAGTCTGTACTCGAATGTTACCCTTTAATTGAGCATTTTCTTGACCATACTGTAATTGTCATTCTGTCTAATAAATTAAGTTTTAGCAGTTTATTTTTTATGATGCAAGCTCCATGAAGAATTTTTTTTTCATTTTCCCCTTCTCTAAACACACACACACACACACACACACACACACACACACACACATATATCATATACTATATATATATATATATATATATTGGTACTGGGATTGAACCCAGGTATATTCTACCACTGAGCTACACCCCTGGCCATTTTTACTTTTTAATTTTGAAATAGGGCCTAACAGCATCTCTCCAAGTTACCACACATTGGCCTTAAACCTGGGATCCTCCTGTCTCAGTCTCCCAAGTACTAGAATTAAAGGCATGTGCCAATGAATCAGGCTTATTCTTCTCACATGGTGCCTTGCATAGACTGTCTTGCCAAATAATGCCTTGTCTTCCTTTTCATAAATTATTTGTAATAAATATAAAATTATTTACCTTTAATATTGTTCAGTACATACTGCTTTAGAAGCTTTTAAAAAAAATGTTTTTATTTTTAGAGCCCAGTAGTAGCAGGTTCCGGAAGAATTAATGGATCTGTATCTTTACAGCTCAGAGAACAAGAAAATGAATAGAATAAATATTTGATTTGTATTTGAAAAATGTAATGGAAAGATTAAATTGAAAAAAGGAAGGATGGAAAGAAATTATTTCACATTAGAAAACAGGCCAAACCAATACCAAATAACGGTATTGAATCATGAATTAAAAATTTCCTACCAAAGAAAAGTCAATATAGACTTAATATTCTTTCTGGCTTTCATAAAACTGCCTAGAATCTACTTCATCATTGAAAATTTTGATCAAAATCTCTGCAATTGTCACTACTTTCTGTTGACTTTGTCTTCATTCAGATTTCCCTAGGAGCAGATGCTGAGATGGAGGCATGTGTGCAAGAGCATCACACAAAGACACACCTGTAAAGACCAAAGGAGAGAAAGACCAGGAATAGGCAGGTGACTATTCAACATGTTGCACGCCTGATACTCATGCAAAGACAAATGGAAGAAGGAAGAAGTAGAATGAGTGAAACTCTAAGAAAATCTATAACAATTTGCTAGATAATCACCCAAAACAATACTGACCATTTGAAGAGTCCCACCTACATTTGGAGAAAATGATTTACCTCCAGTCCTTCCACAAGGTTCACTTATTAGTTACCATTAGTCTGGTCAGTCTGCTATAACATACTCTATACTAGATGAAACAGAAAATACTTATTTTTTAATGGTTTTTGAGGATGAGAAGTCCTATCTCAGGTTCCTGGCCATTTCGTAAGTTTCTCTTCCTTACCTGTAGATGGCTACTGTTCCACTGAATCCTCACATGATTGGAAGAGAGAAAGAAAAAATGTTTCTGGTGCCTCTTCTTTGTTTTTATTGGTTATTTTAGTTACATAATAATAATAATAATAATAATAAGAAGAAGAAGAAGAAGAAGAAGAAGAAGAAGAAGAAGAATATATTTATGGGGTACAAAATGATATTATGATATGTACTCATGACATATGTGGAATGATAAAGTCAGGATCATATATTTATCTGTTGTAAACACATTTAAAATCTTCCATATTAGCAATTGGGAGATACACATTACATTTTTAACAATAGTCATCATGTTACGCAATAAGTGATTAGAATGTACTCCTGTCTAACTAAACGTTGTACCTTTTAACTAGAATCTCCTTTTTCCCTGTCCATTTCCATTTATTTCATCACCATATAGTAGCCCCTCTTCTATTCTCTACTTCCATAAGTTCAACTATCTTAGATACCACATATAACTCTCACATTGATAATGTGTCCATCAGTGCAGTCATCATCTTGTTGTGGCAAAAGGAAATAATAAAAAGAAATCAATATTTCTTCTCAATATCTTTTCAAAACACTTAATTTGCTGTTTAGAAAATAAATATATAAATGAATATAAAAGTAAATGAATGTTGTGGTAAAAAAGCAAACAAAACACATTCGAAATACTGCTGTTGGCAGATAATTGAGAAAATGGTATATAACATACAGTATTCTTTTTGAAAATAATCCTCAAATTTGGCTTTGAATTTTCAAAGTAATATCATAGTTATCAAATTGCACCAAAGATAAACAGGCCAGGAAGACATCATTCATTTATTGTGGTACCAGAGGGGACTGAACTCAATTCCCCATGTAAACAGAGGATGGAAGTATTTATAAGCACTTGATAAATTAGGAGAAGAGTACCAGAGGATGTTAGTGGGGAGGTTGGTCAAGAGAGTTGAAGCCAATGAGAATTCTGAATAAACCACTTAGATTCACTTGGTTTTAGTTATTTGCTATAAATATTGCTATAAGTATGACCTCAAAATTAATAATTTTGAAGTCATATTAATGAGCATATTACATTTTTATTCTTTCACTAGCTTTGCTGTAGATAATTTCTGACATGCAGGTCATTATTATATAGTCACCTATCCTACTTTTCAGAAACTTGAATGCAGCTCTTGTCAAAACCACCTACTCTTCACTTGAGACTGTTAAGTGTCTGACAGACAACTTTTTACATTAAAGGCTAAACACCCCACCCTGGGATCATGTTAACACTGCCATTTTCTGAACATATACTCCATGAAAAAACAAAGATTGATCACACGTGGACAGAATACTGATGGCTTCACCTCCACCTTTTATGCCACTTCTTTATTCCATGCAATATCTTTGGTGCACAGTATGTAATGCATGCATATTTACTACCTCCACTTAGCAATGATATAGATTTATTTGTGGGAACTTCTTTATCCCATGCATATTCCTAAACCCTGTGCTCAGATAGTGAACTGAAACTTGAGTCTCCCACCTTCACTCTTGATTATCTTACAAATAAACACTCTCTTCTACAAAATGCATTGCTTCAGTGATTGGCATACTGTGTAGCAGGCAAAACTGGCCTCATGGATCACATGAAGTGATTTCTTAGTTTCCAAATGATTTTTCTGTGATTAATTCTTATACAAGTTAGGCTTCTAACTTTCCCCCAGAAACTGGGAACAAGGGATGCTACCTCAATGTTTATATTTCAAAAAGATGACTCCAGGTCTGGTCCTTAAAAATGACAAACTGTCAAGAGGCTTGGAGAAGATATATGTACATTCCATGGAGACAAAGAATTTATAATTGCAAATTTTGTAAAGTAAATGTTCCAAGAAATGAGAGACCAGGGAGGGTCTTGGAGTCAGAAAGAAATCTGTCAAAAGTTTAGTACAAGTGAAGGAAATATTAAGACCTCTTGATCAGAGGACAAAAAGTTTCATTATACTGTTCAGAATTTTTTTTAAAAAAGTGAAAGATGAAAAAAAAATATTTATTAAAGCTTCACCAAGAGATTTTTGATCTATGTAATGTCCATTTCTATTAATGTGGCAGAAACAGCTAAGACATTTGTAGATCGGCTTCAATCCTTGGTGCCTACTTGCTGGGAAGAGTTATCGGATTAGCAGCAATAGTCATTCTAGGTTTATGCATTCTACCACTTCTTGTATGCCTTGTGATCAATGTCTTTGTTAGTATATGAACAGATTTACATGGAATAAAACTACAAGCACTGCCACACACAGGGCCTGGTAGTCAATGATGGGTTCGATTTTCTCAGGGCAATATCAACCTAAGACAGGGCTCAATGAATGACTCATTGAGACCCCATGACGGGTAAGATTATGCACCTGGTAGGAAATGACCTAAGACAGACACGGTCCTTCATGCATTTTAAAATAAAAATGGGAGAGTTGTGGGAGCCCAGCTGGGCCCTTTCCCCCCTGGCAGTTGCTATCTGCATATATGAGTAATTATATTCATGATTCTTCTGTTATGGCTACTTTGACATCTCGAAGTCTGGAGATTGCTTCTAGGATGCGTAGATTTAAGTCCCTCTTACTTCTTAGAAAGTAAATATATGACTCTAAAGGTATGATTTTATGACTCTAGAAAGTTTGCTTGACCAGGCTATGTTAGGAATGTGGGATATAGGTGATAAATGAAGAAGTGGTGCTAATTGTACTCTGACAATGATTGATATGTCATAAATGTATATGTAACCCTGTTATACCTAAGAATTGTATAAAAACTCCATGCTGAATAATTAAAAAATAAAAAACCCAGTTTGCCCCATGAAAGAGAGTATATTTCTAAAAATCAAGTAGAATTAGAAGTATGTTTTTCTTACATTTAAAACCATAAGGAAATAGAGTACCCTTCCTTCACAGTGTATTTATAGTAATTATCTCCAGAGTTGAATAAAAGTTTTCATTAATATAGTTAGAAAAAACAAGACCAAAATATGTTTTAATAGGATAAGGGGCATAGATAAATACACAAACTTTGCATTTCCAATAATGAGTTTCAGTCAGAGGACAGATTAAAGGATGAAAATATTACACATCATAAAGTCAACCTTCTATGTATCCTAAGACATTTGGTGTTGGCTATGTCTTACCACTTGTGTTCCTTGACAAGCCTTATAAATATAATTGTTACTTATAAATGAGCTAAGGCCTGAGAAGATGGGATAGAATTGATGTTTTCTTATGATGCTGAGAAATTATAACATACTTGTGCCCACAAATAAATCTATCACATTGCTAAGTGGAGGTAGTAAATATGCATGCTTTGCATACTGTGCACCAAGGATATTGCACAAACATTGTCTCATTTATAGCTCACAAACATCCATATGCTTAATTTCTTTAAAAGTGCATAAATTAATCATTTCTTTTATGTACTTCTAAGTCTTGGCAAAGTGAAGTCACTGGACTTAATTTATATTTTTTTACATAGTCAGTAAGTGGAAAACTTAGATTTGAATCCAGGTTTGTAATACTCCCAATCCATTTGATTCATTTAACTATACTAGGCTAACTGTACAGCAAATTTAAGATCCTAAAATCACATTTTAGAGGAAGGCTAATAATAAAAACATATGATATTGGCTCTGTCTTAGATAGAGACAGGACTATAAAGAATATTTTCCTTTCATTCAACAATAAGAAAAATACTTTGCTAAATAAATATTGGCAAATGATGCCACTGTTGAGGCACAAGACAGAACAGTAGGGACTATGGTAAAGCCCACGGAAGGTTATATAATGCATGTAATAATCACTACATTTGGAAAAAGAACCACTTGTTTCAAATCTTCTGGTATTTTTTCAAGAGAAGTCAGTTATCCACATATGAAGTAAACTCTTCAATTCCAATTAAGAATAAAATATAAATGTGTGTAGGCCAATACTGTATGAATCAAACAAAATACATCTGTGGGCCATCTGTGACTCTCCAGCTGCCAGTTTGCAACCTCTGATAGAAAAACACATCTCATATAACACTTAGATTAGTTAAGGGCCAACACAGTCCTGGGAGCCAAGAGATGCAGGAATGGGATAAAACAGTGAAATATTTCCAAATGAATTTATTCTTTTTCTCCTTCTTCTTCCCATTATTTGACAAACAGGATATAAAATTATGAGGTTAATAATTCTAAAAGGAGAAATAGACTCATTCAATAAACAGATTAGCAAATTAGGAAGATTAGAATCTCACTTAAGTTCATTTAAAAATATATACACTTGAAAGTGAGATGAAACATAAAAGTGATGCTGTAATAGGATTATTCTATCATTAAATTCTTTAGAACTTTTATGTTAAATACAGACAATATTGTAGAAATTGTCTATATAACTTGATGACTTCAAGTGGACTTTAAAAGACATAAGTGTCTTTCTCAGGCTCACTGTGCTACAGGTAGGGTTTTATATAGAAAGATGTAAAAATAACTTAATGTAAAAATGCATACACACAGATAATTTCTTTAAGGTCTTCCAAAAATTTTAAATATGTTTCTTGTAATATTTATATCATAATTAAAATTCTCTACTTTTGAGCTCCCATTACATCTATGTAGGTGTGCATGGCATTGCTGCTACTATACAAAGATGGGACTCCATAATAGAAATGATACCTCCGCCCAAGCCTGCCTGGTCCCAATGCTATTTCAACCAAATCATGATGCATTATTCATTTCTGTGTCCCTTATAAATCTTGCCTCATGCCTGATACCTTGTAGATACTCAGTAAATATCAATTAATTGAACAAATACATAAACATATAAATGTGTCTCAGCATTGATCAAAGGGAAAAATCATGAGGACAACCACAAGAGAATATGTACAGACATAGAGACATACTCTTAAAAATTTAAAGTTATAAGTACCAATCTGATTATCTATAAACTGAATGAACTTAGATAATATACTTATGAGCAATTTCACAATATTTTTAGTAAGAACAACGGAAAATGTCAGATTTCAGAGTGCCATTTATCTTTCCTCTTTTCTCTGAGTTGATTTTATTTTGTTCCAGTTCATATGTTACTTACCATTGTTGGCATGCAAATACAAGCCAGGGATCAAAATAAATCTCTTGAGAGTCTCTCAGCAAGGCAAAACCATTTTACTTCTGTAGAAGGGCATGTAACCAACCAATAGTGTGGTAAGTAAGCACACCAAGTGTTTTTATCCCTGATGTGGTCCTGCCCCTTTCCCTGATTGATGGAGGGGGGGGTAAAAACTGTGTGATTAGCTATTTTCTAAGACAGACAGGAATTCTAAAATAGAGTCTAAAGTACAACTCCAAATGGTTGGCTTATTTCTAGGACTGATAGGAGTTTTGAAACAAAGTTTAAGATTCTGGAAGATTCCTGTCAATCTAAGATTATATGAGCTAAAATGACTGCTGTCTGACCACATGTTTGACAGAAAGGAGTCTGTATTTCTTACATATTAAGTAATACCTATAGTATTATCTATTATCTGACAGCATGGATGAATACTGATTTTGGAAAAGTGTTTATCTCTCTTGGATATTAATTAGAGACATGTAGCATTACCAAGGTCAAAGTGGATTGTGCAAAAACTGAGGTACAAGAAAATCTTTCCAGTCCCACAACTCTGTCTTTTATAATGTATGTTCTTCCTCTGATCAAATTTCCAGTGCAAGCTTGAGGCTTTAGATTCAGAATTCCAAGTAGCATCTGTAGAATCGAGTTCCATAGATGTAGTAATAAGTGCAGAGAATAAGAAAGGACAAAAGACATCCACCTCTCCAGAAGGGAATGATTCACATATATCTACCATGGAAATGGGTACAGAATTAAATGAGATTTCTATATTTTAAATAACATCCCAAAATTCTGATTTCTGAAGCCCTAGAATGCCTTGAATGAATCAAAATCATCCCCCCAAGCACTACAGAGCAATTTATCCATTTCTCATGAACTGTGTCAACCAACGTCTAGTGCATTGTGGTCCCTGGGTAAGGGTTTCTCAAAAATCAGGACATAGGGGATGCAGAGTAGTATCAATGCAACTGCATGTTTATTGAAGGCTACAGCTTGATACTTATAGACAGAAAACAATAGACAGGATTTCCTTCATAAAATTGTAAGATATTTTGTGTCACAAGATTTTTCTGTGTAACTCTGGTAGAAATGCAATACTATTTCAATCTATAAATCCCCTTTGTATTAATTCTCCTTGTAATACTTCTTCTTGTTCTTTTCCCAGACTAGTCTGTACTCAGAATGTTAGAAATCGAGAACACAGTCTACCAGATAAGAAGCTTGCTTCCTTATCATAAGAATAATTCCGGCAGAACACTACGTCACTGCAGAGAAAGTCTGCTTTACTCTCACACTCGGTTTGCCAAGTTTTTCAGCAACATAGTATTCATCTCATTTAATTATCAGATAGAGGCTGCATTCAAGGCTGGAACTGTTTCTCCACAAATTCCTCCTTTTTTATTTTTTAAATTTTTCATAAGCATTTCCATCCATAATGTAGTTAACTTGCATTGATTAGGATTTATAACACATTTATATAACAATAGCAATATAAGTAAAATAAGACAGATAACAATACTCATTCCTCCTAAAGTAGGCAGAGAACTTTGAAATAAACCTTTTGGATCTAGTCCACTTAGTTTATCTATAAAAAAAATTGAGGACTGGCAGAAATGTTTTGCTAACCTGTTGAGAAATATCTACAGGTAATTTTTCTATTTGATCTTTTGCCGTCTTACTTTCTAGCAAATATGATTGAATAACAGACCATTCATGCTCAGTTTCATTAAAAGCATAATCAGTAATACAAAACATTGTTGAATTCCAATCACATTTAAGAGTGACTTGCTCTTGTAACATTAAATATTTTTTTCTAACCAGGCTACAGTTTGTCTTAAAGCATCTATTTCAGTTTGCAAGCAAGCATCTATTTGTGCTTGCTGTGTCCATAATTTATGAGAATCTTTATGCCAAACTTTAACAAAATGTTTTGTTTGTATAGAAGTTTGCAATGCAATTCCGAAGCAGTAGTTGCAACAGCAATAAGACTTAAAATTACAGTAACAATAACTCCAATCATTCTTTTAGATCATTTTAACAATTTCTTGACAAATTCAATAACAACAGGATCTAAGGGATCCTGAGGTCTTCCTAACTGAACAGGAAGCCACACATGAGTTCTTTGTTGTAACAGAATAATATGAGAACCAGAAACAGTACTGTTAATGCAACTAAAAAGTTGACCATTAAAACAATGAATTTCATTTATAAAACTAATGTTACCAATCAAAAACACAAAAGGTAAGTCCACACAAGCAGTAACATTTGTAGATTTAAACAAAGTAAAATTATAAGTAGAGGCAGAACTGGCAGTGCCAGAAAAAGTTCCATTAAACAGCTTTACAGGTTTAAGTGTAGCAGCAGCTTTCCACAAATGAGTCTGGATGGCAGTTGGTTTTTCTAACAAGGCGATACTGTCATCACTCCATCCTCCATCTCCCCATGCCATAAGGATAGGTCCTGAAACAGTATTATTTTCCACTGTGTTCATCCTGGTGGTATTAAGCAGATCACATCGAGTAATATTCCATTGTGAACAAGTATTAATAAACAAACCATAAGGTCCCCAATTAACCCATTTGTCTTGAATTATTTTTCCAAGCATGATTGCCAAGCAATAGATTTATATGAGATGCCAATATAAGTAAAATCAGGACATCTAGGATAAGATAACTCCTCAAATGAAATAATTTTCCCAAGTTTGATTAATAGATCATGCAGATAATCTCTCCAAATGAGTGCGAGAGGTGGAAGTAGTTACTACTGCCAAAAGCCAATGTTGATATCCCAGATTTAGACAGGGATCTTTTCCAATACAAATTGGATGATTAGATTGGTCATGATATGAAAAATTATAAATGGTGCCATCCAAAACATTCAGATGAGTCAAATCATTATAAGGCGGAGTTAAAACCCTTGGAGTAGCATAGAAGAACATCAGGATCTCTCCAAACTACAGGTTCCAACAATGGAGGATTAGGGATAAATGCCCAATAACTTACTTTAGTATCCTGAGCAGATTATACTGCTAATAAAGCACACATAGCCAGAAACAATTTTTTTAGCTGTAAAAGGCTTTCCAGAGCATTGTACAATACTTTGACCTTGTGCTGTCAAAGATTTTACTTGACCCCATGTAGGTAAAGGAGCAGCACAATGACGTCTAGGCCTCCTTTTCAAGGACAATTTTGTCATTACCATGACTGGAATCTCTTCTTCTTC
This sequence comes from Graphiurus murinus, assembly GCA_004027655.1. Lineage (NCBI taxonomy): Eukaryota > Metazoa > Chordata > Mammalia > Rodentia > Gliridae > Graphiurus > Graphiurus murinus. The sequence continues at coordinate 43,467 of PVLC010001979.1, forward strand.
CAGAGTTCCAGCATATCTTCTTTAGACTCCAATTTTGATTTTCGTGCCGGGGCTGGATCCATCTTCCTGGGAGTCAAAGTGTATCCATCCTGTAATGACACAAATCCCTATCCTTCTCCTCTAACTAAAAGAGTACCAGTCATCCATTCAGCACCTTTTGCTATTTTTACCCAAACTGGTACTTCTATAGGTGGAGCCAGTGTATCCACAAAATGTATATCTGCTCTAGATAAAATATCTCCTTGTGGTAGATTAAGAAAATTCAATATAAATAGTGCTTGGGATTTGATTGTAGTGAACTTAACACGGACATTCCAAAGACCTCTTTATTTCTCCTTTTTAATTTGTAATTTTAGTGTATGATGCACCCATAGCTTGATCTTGAGGATTATATTTAATACCAGTATAATGTTTAATATAAAAAATTTAACAAAATTTTTTGAATTTTTGTGAAGTATAAGCCGGTCCATTATCAGTTTTAATAGCAGCCGGACATCCCATAACAGCAAAAACTTTAAGATGTTGAATAACATGCTTAGTAGTTTTACCAGATAGAGTAGTACCCCATAAAAATGAAGAAAAAGTATCTATAGTCACATGAATAAATGAAAATTTATCAAATTTAGCAAAATGAGTAACATCCATTTGTCAAAGATCACTAGATGTCAAACCACAAGGATTTATCTCAGCTAATCCAGAACACAGATGTAAAGGCTTACAAATAGGTCATTGAGCAACAATTTGTTTAGCATAATGATAAGGAATTGTAAAAGTTGTATGAAGATGATTAGCATCAGTATGTAACATATTATGTTTTTGTTTTTTTTTTTTTTTTTTTGGAGAAGTAAAAGCAACTAGTTTATCAGCCTTTTGATTACATTTGTTAAACAACCTGGTAATTTTGTATGAGACCGAATATGTGTAATATATATTTGTGCATTTCTATTACATAAAAATTTTTGTGAAGATAAAAATAAGGAATATAAAGTAGTTTTATTAGAATGTACGTGAGCATTAAAAATTTGAGATACTACACCGACAGATTATGCAGAATCAGCTATAATATTTACATCTTGTGGAAAAATCTTGTAAAACCTTAAGAATAGCAAATAATTTATTTTGTCTTCTTGTATTTTTAGGAGGTATAATTAATTTAAATGGCTTAAAATATTGAGGCAAAATATGTAATAAATGTTTTAATTCTTGATAATCAGGTCCAGCAAATAAAATATTATCCATATAATGGGATATATACAAATGAGACTATTTCTTTCATATAGGTTATAAAGCTTTATCAACATATAATTAGCACATAGTAGGTGAATTTATCATTCCCTGAGGTAATACTTGCCATTGATAATGATGGTGAGGCTTTCTATTATTAATTTGAGGCAAAGAAAAAGCACATTGTTTAGCATCATCTGAATGAACAGAAATAGTGAAAAAACAATCCTGTAAATCAATTATAATTAAATGCCAGTCTTTTGGCAACATATAAAGAGCAGGAAGACCAAGTTGAAGAGCTCCCAGCCATTTATTCTTTTTTTTTTTCATAACAAAAAATAGGAGAATTACACGGAGAAGTGGAAGGTTCAATGTGTTTCTTTAACAATTGCTCTTCTATTAATTGATGTGCTGCAGCCAATTTTATAGAGGATAAGGGCCATTGTTTAATTCAGCAATTTTGTAGATGATAAGGGCCATTGTTTAATTCATAAAGGATCTTCAGATTTTTATAGAATTTTAAAGGTTTTATCTATAAGTTTAAAATTGAATATGAGTTCCCCATTGTTTTAATAAATTTCTCCCTAAAATATTAATAGACACATCTAAAATATATGGCTTAATAATTGTTACTTGTTCATCTTTTGATTGAAAAGTTATGTTCTTCAGTATTAACTGAGACTGAACTAACACCTCTAATATTACAAGGTATAGTAACTGTATTCCATGTAAGAGGCCAATCTTTTTCATAATGATAGTGATATCAAAACCAGTATCAATTAATCCTATAATAGTTTTTCCATTCATTTTAACTTTTGTTTGGTTGCATTTTTGAAACATTAATTGTCCAGAAGACATTATTAATATCAGTACTACCAAAACCACCTTTTCTAGTATTAGAAGACTATCCTATAGGGATATAAGGTAAAAGCAAAATTTGAGCAATACATTCCCCTTTTTTAATCTGATAATTCACAATTTGAATTTTTCCCATGTAATCACTATCAATTATTCTTAAATGTACTTATATTCCCTTAGAAGTTAAACTAGATCTTCCTACCAGAAGACCAAAAGTTTTTGGTGGCAAAGACCAAAAATGCCTTTTGGAATTTGAACAAGTTGAATTTTAATCTGTCACTTAGCATTAGGATAAAAACGCTTGATGTTTTTAATACTTGTTTGTTAAAACATAGCTTAAGAATTTGGTTTTGGTACCACTTGGATATGTTTGTATGGATACAAACATATAACTTATAGCTTTAACTTGCCAGACATTGAATCTCCATAGATAACTGTTTGTAAGTAATGTGTTAAGCAGTAACTGCCAATCATGGATGACACAGAAACAAAATGGTTCTGGTGGCCACTGTCACCATGTGGCAGATCTGTGTCAAACATTGCCATTTTTATCATTTACAGAATAAGCCTTCATCTTTTAATTTACATTAGAACCAGGAAAAGTAACAAAAACCAGTTTCTTTGTAACTTTTAAACTTTTGTCTTTTACTTATTTAATATGCACTCTGGGAATAAGTTTTTAGGGATGTTAAACTACCCATGATTTTATTTGCGCACTTTAAGGGTTTTTTATTTATAACACAAAACTAGGATTTTTTAAATGAACAAATGAGAAAAAATGAAAAATGACCTAAGATCAGATCAACATCTATCCTTAGTAAACTGTACAGTTATCTGAATTTTGAATAAAGATCTGTACATATAGCTAAAAATTCCACATAAAGTTCATTAACCATTTGCATTACTTTTATTCAAGAACCATCTCCTGTCAGATGGATTCTTTGCCAGGCTTATAAACCTCTTGAGCCTGGGGAGCATCATATGCTCCTGTTTCTGTTAATATAGAATAAGAAATATGAAAAAGAATTTGGTTAGTACTTTGTGCATTTGTTGTAGCCTTTTTCTTTGTGCATAACTCATTAAACCACATTTGCCATTGCAAATATTTAGGTTCCTTTTTAAAAGAAAGTGACATACAATTTTTTAATCCTCAGCTAAAAAGATTAGCCCGAGTTTTCTTATTTGCAGAACATGCCATAGCAAAAAGTTTCACTTTCATTTTCATTGGCAGTTCTATTTATAACTTTTCAAGGGTATTTTCAAATAACTGTACTTGCAACTATAACTGATTAAATTTATCATCTCTACCAGCCAATAATGTAGCCTGATCTTCTGTTATTTGAGCCTTTAAATCATCATTTAATTTTAAATCCTGAGCTAAAGGTGCAGCTTCCTTTTGCAAAGTTTCTATTGTTCTTTCCTCCTGCATAGCTTTTAAAACTGCAAAAACTAGAGACAAAATTGACCAAAAACGAATAGGTATTCTTTCTTCTTGAAGTGCAACCTCTTCTATTGTCTCTTTTTCTTTAATCCAATTTCGTATGTCTAAAGAACCTTCATCAGGAAACCAAGGATTATATTCATGAACTACATTTAAACACATATCTAAGTCAGAAGAAGAAATATGAGTCCCATGGGTTTTAAGAAAATGCTGTAGTAAAAAATAAGGAGGAGACTTAGCATGTCCCATAACTCTGTAAAATATTTACACTTACCTTCAACCCTTCCTAATAAAACTCATGCAGGGTCCCTGTAGAAAGATGCCAAAGTGTCAACCAATGTCTAGTGCACTGTGGTCCCTGGGTAAGGGTTCCTCAGAAATCAGGACACGGGGGATGCAGAGTAGTATCAATGAACTGCATGTTTATGGAAGGCTACAGCTTGATACTTATAGGCAGGAAACAATAGACAGGATTTCTTTCATAAAATCATAAGATATTTTGTGTCACAATATTTTTCTGTGTAACTCTGATGGAAATGCAGTAATATTTCAATCTATAAACCCCCTTTGTTTTACATCTCCTTGTAATAATTCTTCTTGTTCTTTTCCTAGACTAGTCTGTACTCAGAATGTTAGAAATCAAGAGCACAGTTTACCAGATAAGAAACTTGCTTCTTATCATAAGAATAAATTCCAGCAGAACACTACGTCACTGCAGAGAATGTCTGCTTTACTCTCACACTCAGTTTGCCAAGTTTTTCAGCAACATAATATTCATCTCATTTAATTCTCAGATAGAGCCTGCATTCAAGGCTGGAACTATTTCTCCACAGAACTGGAACATGACCCAACTTGCTGAGATGCACAATAAATGTGTGGAAAGGAAAGAGTAAGGGAAAAAGGAGTCAAGGGAAGACAGAAGGAACACTAGAAGGAAGACAGAAGGTAGAAAAGAGAGAATAAAGGAAAGGTACTTGTTTTGAGCAATGCACTGCAAGGTCCTAAGACTAGTAAGTCATATCACATACAATTTGTATTTTCCCATAATGTCACAAGGTTTATTAAACACTAGAAGGGTAGAGCACATAGGAGCTTATCAGGAAATCATCTAAGTAAAATTGAACCAAGTTCAGATGCTGGGTGACTGCTTTGCTAAAGCCAATTAGCAATGAATGAGCATCAAATTATATACTTCACACTAGCAAATCTAACAATTTAGACTGAACAAATGTTCTATACAACACACAAGTTCTACATATGTAGAGCCCTCAAATACTTAGTAATAACACTCTAAAAACAAACAAGGAATAGGAAATAATGATGTCCAGGATGTTACCAGAGATTCTGAAGTTGATCCTGCTCTTCACACTGATCATGAGTCAGTGAGAAGAGCAAGACCAGAGCAAGTTGCTGGGTCAGAGTCAGAAACAAGGGCAGACTGTCATGGTATAAGCAAAACTCAATGCACTGCTTGTAGGAAAAAGAAATTATTTATAGAGCTTGTTGGCATTCCCCAGTGTCTAAAGCAAGCTGTTCCAGGTGATGGAACCCTACCAGAATTCTGTCAGATGTATTGATGATGTAAGTCCATAAGATGTGAGAAGACATTTTATGATCCAAGGGTCCGTTATCAACTGCAGAACAGACATGCTGCTCTCAGCCCTATGCTGACATGTTCATACGAGCTTTTGAGTTTCTGAAGTTGTCTGAGCTATATGTTGGCATATCTGAACAAGTTGTTTATGAGTTCCTGAAATTGTTTTATATTCCATGCTCTATATAGTACTTATATGAATTGGTTGGCTCAATCACCACAAAAAATACTTCTTGTAAATGTTGTTTTATAATGTATCAGATAAGAAACTTAAGATATAAGAAAGTATACTGTTTTATAAAGACCCTAAAATTAATATACAGCTACTGGTGAGGTTGAGGCAGAAGGATTGCAACTGGGAGGCCAGCCCCAGCAATGTAGAAAGAGCCTGCCTCAAAATTTAAGAAAAATAAATAAAACTGGCTGGGGAGTAGCTCTGTGGTAGAGTGCCCCTGGAATCCCTCCTCAGTACTTAAATATATATATTTAATATATACTAATAATTTAATAGTAATAATTTAATAGTACTTTATATATATATGTATATATATATATATGTGTGTGTGTGTGTGTGTGTGTGTGTGTGTGTGTGTGTGTGTATGAGCATGGAAAACCAAAAAGAAAATCACAAATGAGTGTGTGATATTTTCCCTTATGGTTCACACTCCCTTTTAAGCAAAATAATAAACTGCAGGGTAGGTTCTGTGTTTCTATTGAGTTTCTTGCCACCAATAATATCCACTTGGATTTGGAACTGCAAAGAATAGGTAAAATGTTTGTCCCAGTAGTTGTTGGGGTATTTTTTTTTTTTTTTTGGAGAAAATATTTGCTATCTGGGTGAAAAAGCAACTGTGTTCTTAGTTTAAGTTGAAATGAAGCAAACTCATATCTTGGATCTGAAATTATTTGCACAAAAAACTATCATGCTTACAGTCTCAAAACAGCAGAACTATGTTGCAGTGTGAAAATAAGGTGAGGAAGAAATACATTTATTTTTTTTTTATCCTGTGAAGACAGCAGATATGTAAGCTTCACTGGTTTCTGGTTTTCCTCTTATGAAAATAATAGCCCAATGCTGTTCCAAGGTTATATTATTTAAAAGATCTACTGTATGTGCAAACTAGTTTTCTCTGAGACTTCAAAACATGTGTCTAAAACAGAGCTGTTTAGTTTGACAGAGCTTCAAATGCCAAGATATTGTGCTGAATACAAAATCAAATTCTGAAAGTGAAGAGCTGAAAGGTAGTTGGATGGGCTTAAATCCTGACAAGGTTCAGCACTTCTTTGTTTCAAGATGACAATCAACACATCCCAAACTCATCTGAAGATTTCTTAAGTGGTTTCCTGGGACTTTCCCTTAAAAATCTTTTTGGTCCAATACTTACTTCTGAATGGTGGACCCTTGTGTATTTTTTAATTACACATACTTGTCATTGTGCAATTTATCACATAGATGAAATAAACTCAAAATCTAAGAGAAGGAAAACATGCCAAAGTTTTTCCTTTCATTAAACACATTGATACCTGTATTCTAATAATACCCATAGGTATGCTTGTTGGAGAAGGCTGAAATAAACAGTGTGAAAATACAACAAGTAAAATCCATCAGTACTCTGAAGTTCAGAAAAAAAAATCCTATGATTTTTCTCCTGTAATCCCAGAAAGATCTGAGGTAAGAAATTGCTAATAGTAAAATATATATATTTGTTTATGGATAAAGGCATGAACAAACTAGATAAAGAATCATAAGCAAAACTATATAGTTAAAATACAACAAATCCAGGGGAAATGAATTCTAATCACCTTTCATAGGTGTGGAAATAATATGCCAAAAGTATGTTGAATCTGATTCCAGAGATGTGGGACAAAGTATTGCCTAGCAGTCACATCTCCAAATTAAATTAAAGTCATCCCCATTCTAATTTTTTAATATGGCCAAGAAGCATAGATTAAGATGCCATTGTAATTTAGCCAGGCATGATGTCACATGCTTGTAATTCCAGTACTTGGGAGACTGAGACAGAAGGATAGTAGGTTCTAGGTTCAAGGACAGCTTCAGCAACTTAGCAAGGCCCTTGTTTCAAAATAAATTAGAGGAAGAAAGAGAAAGAAGAAAAGAAGAAAAGAAAGAAAGAAAGAAAGAAAGAAAGAAAGAAAGAAAGAAAGAAAGAAAGAAAGAAAGAGGAAGCAAGCAAACAAGCACCCTGGGGCTATAGCTTGGAGGTAGAATGCCCCTAAATTCAATCTCTAGTACCCCACCTTCCAAACAATGATATTAATATTACTTTATACTTAGGCCTTAATTTTCTCTGATAAATAAAATTATGGTAGTAAAATTTTCATATGAAAAGGAGAACTTGTTATATTGTTCTATTTAGAGGTGCCTGGACCTAAACTTTCCATTTCTTCCTCCAAGTTTTATACACTTAGAATAAATGTGATATTCTATCTCTTCCATTGTTTAGACAAAGAACGCGGTGAAGCCCTGATACTTCCTGAGTTGACAGTCATTCCAAGATAATTATATTGAACTATGAAACTAGTACACACATGAACTTGATCACTATAGTGCACAATAAATGTGTTAGAAAGATGGGAGGGAATTAGGAAGTGAAAAAGAAAGTGAAAGAGGGAAAAGGAAGAGGGAAAAAAGAGAATGCATTTATATGAATTGGTCTAACCAATAATTCCAAAGCACACTTTTTGTAAATATTATGTGATAAGGAATATGTAAATATAAATATATATGTGCGTGTGTTTACTACTTATGAGAATTTGTAAAACTTAATGTCTCTGAATGTTAGCATCAACATTAAATTATTAAACATAAGCATACTCACTGTAAAATATTATCAAGAGAATTCATTTATCTATGTAAAAGAGATGGGCTAGTACATCAGAGAGACTCATCTTCCACTTTTCCTTAATACTGAGAATTCAAAACTTCTTATTTCACTTGACTTCCATAAATTTTCAATTTATAACTTTATACAAATTTGTATTTCAAGTATGAAGGCCAATTATGGAGGGATGGAAGCAAAGGATGTGGGAGAGTTTGTGTGAAGGACTTATAATCAAATTCCTTTAACCTATATTACAAATGTTAAAATGGCTGCAAAAACACACCGACTCTGACCAAAGACATCTAATCATCTCTAATGATAATGAGATTTACCTGAGAAGTTTATTTGGCCCAATAAAGCAATTTTTCAATGGTTAAATGTAGAGAATTATATCCATTAGGAAATAATCTGTGCAAAGAGAAACAATTTAGGTTGAAATGACAGCTTGCTGAAGCTATTCTGATCTTTCAATCCCCCATTTCCCTGGGCTTTGTGATGGTATCATTTTTTTGTTAACTGTATTTTCCCATGAATGAAGGGGAAGAATGTTATTTTCAATGCTCCTTTCCCTGCTGGGCTGAGACAAAGATCAATCATTCCAATTCCTTCTGCAATTTTACACAGCTTTTCCAGTTTCCCATAACTATTTGGTTCAATTCTAATAGATGGCTATCATTTCTTACATAGTAGATAGAGGTGATTTTGAGAAATAGACTCACTATGTTCATCACATTAAAAGATATTTTTAAGGAAGCATAACAATTATAGTTTGGATGATAAAAAATTATTTTACCCAAATATTGTCTATTAGATTTTGTGAAAAACTTTAAAAAGATTAGCAGAGCCAGGTATGGTGACACACACCTATAATTCAGTACTTGGGAGACTGAGGCAGGAGGACCACAGGTTTGAGGGCAACCTCAGTAACTTATTGAGACTCTAAGAAACCTAACAAGACTCTGTTTCAAAAGACAAAAAATAAAAATGGATGGGGGTATAGAGGGTATAGCTTGGAGGTACAATGATGCTGTGTTGAATGCCCAGTACCACAGGGGGAAAAAAAAAAAAAAAAAAAAAAACAGAGACTAGGCCTACAGGTAAACTGTAGATTTAAGTACTGGAAATACAAGTTGGCAGCATACTATGGCTTGGATTTGTTCCCCAAAACTCTATATATTAAAGCTTGGACACTGGCCTGTGGTGTTATTGGGAGGTTGTTTTGTGAGACCTTTATGAGGTAGGGCCTAGTGGGAGGATGTTAGATGACGGGGTATGCCTTTGATGGGGATATTGGCACCCCAATCCCTTCCTCTCTCCCTTCCTTTCTGCTTCTCAGCAGCCACAAAGTGAGAAGTACCTCTGGAATATGTTTCTACCATGTTATAGTGCCTCCCAACAGTCCCAAAGCCAAGGGTATAAAAGAACATGGTCTGAAATTATGAGTCAAAATAAACACTTTCTCCTCATAAATTGATCATCTCAGGTATTTATCACCATGAAGAAAATCTGACTAACATATATCATAAGAACTGTATGTATCCCTATCTATCTATCTGCAGCTTAATATCTATAAATTATCAACATTGATGTGTGCAAGTGGTTTTTAGTTTCATAATTTAAAGAAACAACAAAATAATTAGTCAAGATAATTGATGGTATGATCCTTAACTATCATTTCCTCTTGCTGTCATCTAAAAAAGCTTAGGAAATTAGAACAAGTCTTAGATTTTAATTTTGGCTTCACTGCATACTATCTGTAAAACTGTGGTCAAGCAACTTGACCCAAAAGCTTACAGATCTGAGAAACAGTGAGGTTAATACTAACTTCCTCATAAGACTTTATAAAGAATAAACCAAATAAAACATGTCAAATATGTAAACAGTACATTGTGTTCAATAAATGTTTAAATTTCAAAGTGGGCAGGTTAATTATAGTGAGATTGTTTCTTTGAATGAAGTTAAAAGTTTGAGATAACTAATCCCAAGACCATATCCACCAATGAGTCTGGAGAGTTTACATCAATAGCCTAGATCCCTGGACCAGTGTATCATGATCCACATCAAGTGTTCAAAAAGCTTTCTAAAACCTGCATTTATGAAGGCAGACAATAAGATGAACAAAGCTGAAATCACTAAAGTTTTCAAGCAAGTCTCCAGAAGCTGGGAGAGAAGCATGGGACACACCCTTCCTACACTGCCCTAAGAAGTAACCAACCCTGCCAAAACCTCAGTCTCAGCTGTCTAATCTGAACTGAGGGACAGTAAATTGCTTAAGCCACCCAGTTTATATTTAGTGTGACACTTTTGACTTTATTCTAATTTCTAAAAGAAATCACATATCTTCATTCTAATTTGTTTCTTGAAACTGGTTTTCTTTGCTGTTGTTTTATATTGTTTTGTTTTGTACACCTCTAGCTTTATTTTATTTTGTATTTTGAAACAGGATCTCACTAAGTTGCTGAGGGCCTTATTAAGTTATTGAGACTGACCTACAACCTCTATCTTTCTGTCTCAGCTTTCCAAATACTGGAATAAGAGACAGGTACCATCATGCCTGGCTTTTTAAAACTTTTAAATGTAAACTCTCAGAAAGCACATGGATCATTCAGGGTCCTAGTAAAAAACAGACAACATCCTCAGCTGAGATCATTTTAACAAATAAACTATTTATGGAAGTATAGACAAAAATAAAGAACACACAATGTATATTGAGATGTTCAAGAAGTAGCAATAGCAAAGCCCGATACCATCCTCCCAGGGTAAAGAAGAAAACAGTCATTGGATCCTGCTTGAGAGTTGAAGCCATTATATACATGCTACCAGACAGAAATTGTCATCTTAGGGGGCCAGTGTGTGGACATTCAAAACATGGTGTTAGTCTCCCTCATTTCCCTGTGGTCAAGGCCACTTGTGGGGCCCCAGAGAAAGTATAGTTTAGCAGTGGGCACATGACTCCTTCTCTCCAGCCCACATAGTTATAGATATATACATAGTTATGGAAGCATGACTGGACAAAATGCAAGGTGCCTGGATACGCCAGAATGTCATGGATGTGCATTGTTTTGTGCAGAATTCTATGTAAGCAACCAGTTGTAGAATAAAAGTTCTGTTGGTTCTCCTAATGGTGACTCCACATTCTTTCTCTGGAGATCTCACCTCCAAAACCTCCCCTGGACTCCTGGTTGGCCCTTGACTGGGCCCCCAACAGTTAGTGTAGTCAGCACAATGCAATGATTGCTCCATCACCCCTCCAGAGGAGCAGCCTCAGGAGGAAAAAACCCACAGTGAAGGAGATGTGACTCTCAGCCTCCCTATGGTTCCTAGTTGCAAATTATCTGCTAACATGGACCCAGATGAAATATTGGAATGATGTATGTCCTCAGCCAGATGAAATCTGGCAGGCATTAAATGGCAGTGGAGGCAAACATTCCAGCAGCACACCAAGAGATAGAAAGACAGGTGTCCTGGATGTTCTTGGAGATGTTGCACCAGCAGGGCTGAATCACTCAAGTGTGAGCCATACTGAGAGAAAAGGGCTCTCCACTGAGATTGGGCCCTCAAGTTGAAGAAGAACAAGGTAGGAGATGAAGGACCTGTGAAAGTCAGCCACAGGCAGATGTGGTTTGAATTATTGGAGTCTGGGCTGGTAGAGGAAAAAATAGACTGCCAGTCCAATGAAGTATTCTGGTCTTCTGTTGTCAGCTTTGACTGAATAAAAGGAATACCCCTTTACCTCCAGAAAAGGCCAAGTGAGTGGCTAGAGAGAAACTGGCTTTCTCCCAGACTATGGACTCAACTGGGGTGCCATGTTGGTGAGGGAACCATCTGACCTGAGGTTGCATGTGAAGTTGACTATTTATTTGTCCCCCACATAATAATCAATGTGTCCTGATACTAGTTGATATAGCAGCTGATGTTACCTTCCTCTTTGGCAACATGGAAAAATTTACCAGATCTAAGGCTACCATAGAGGGTTATGGAGGCCATCTTATTATGGTTCAATGTGGCCCAGTTACTTTGGAAATGAGACGTCTGCATCCTAAGCAAAATTATGTTTATATATCACCCATAGCTGAGTATAACCTGGGGTGAATGTGGTACAAAGATGGACTGCACAGACAACTACTGGAGAATTCAAGTTACAGTTAGGTGTGGTAAACACTATCACCAGAGAACATCCCCAGCAGCATCTATTAGCACCAAGATCTCCAACAACCTCCTGCGCATCCAAAAACCAGAAGTGGATGTAAGTGACTATGGAATTTCACACCCTAATCAGGCAGCATATCCTCACAGGATCAACAGTGATCAACAACACCTGGGACACAGATCACCCCTCCTACTGGAACCAGAGTAGCAGGGATCTATAAGTTAAATTGCACCCCCAGGGAGTGGGGGCCCCTATACAAAGTGCAGACTCAGTCACCCACCCTTCAAGTGATTGGCTACAGCTGAAGTGCAGAGGGACCTAGTGCACACAGACCATAGAGAACTTCTAGGCACCCTCCCAGGAAAATGCCAGGCATATAGACTGCATTGCCGCCACCAGCAAAGGCAGAGAGAGAGATACAGACAGGCCCGGTGGAGAGCGCAGACACACAAGCTTACAGCGGGAGAGGCATCAGCAGAACCCCCTGCTTGCACTGACAGAGCAAATAAGAATGCCAGAGGCACACTTGAAAATTTAAGCTCTGTACTTACAAACTAGCAGGGATTTTGTTTTTGTTTCTTGTTGTTGCTGTTGTTTATTTTTGGTTTTGGGTTTTGTGTGTGCGTGTGTGTGTGTGTGTGTGTGTGTGTGTGTGTGTGTGTTATGTCTTATTTGTTTTTATTCTTTTTGTTTTGTATTGCCTTGATTTACTTATGTTTGTTTGGATTATTGGTTGCTTTGTTATTTTTTGCTTAGTTTATTGAATCTCCTCCTTATCCCCTTTACAAGCTTCCCTCTGTCTCTCCCACCTATATTCTTCTCCTCAACACTTTTCCTCTTCTCTTTTCTTTTCCTTTTTTCCCTGTATGATATCAATACCATCTCATACTACCACACTTAACACTCTACATTGATTACCAGAATCACCTGACATATCCACTATCTCTAATCTTTACAAAATATTACCTCAATACACAAAACTTCTTATTCCACTGGACCATACCCTCTACTTCACCCTATTCTTGCATTCATCACTGTGACTTCTCACCCAACTTTTACCACTGATCACAACCTGTCCATGTTTATACCAGCGGACACCTCTAAACCCCCACTGCAGAGATTGGATGAAAAAGCTTGCAAGAACAGCAAAGATATGAATTTAAGAACAGGGGAACCATGGTTAGGAAAAATAGCAATGAAACAATGAGCCACCACAACCCCTCAATAACAGATCTCACCAACCCAGAATGGCAGAGATTACAAGAAGAACAATTCAGATATTTAATACTAGAAACAATACAAGATTTTTTAAAAGAATGTAGGGAGAGTTAGAAAGAAATAAAGGAACAAATAAACAAAAAATCTGACACCCTGAACAGAAACGATACAGAAGCACTGAAGGAAGTGAAAGATGCAGTAACTGAGTGAAGACATCAATACAAATTATAAAGAGTAGATTAGACCACCTGGGAAATAGAATATCACTCTTAGAAGATGAACATTCCAAAAATGAATCTATAGTACATAATTTAGAAAAAAATATTCAACAGTATGAATTGGACATCCATGAGATCTGGGCCAATATTAAAAGAGCTAACCTAAGAATAATAGACATAGACGAGGGATTAGAAATTGAAACTTATGGAATAAACAATCTTTTCAAAGAAGTAATATCAGAAAATTTTCCAAACATAGAAAGAGAAGTTGACACACAGGTACAGGAAACATAGAGAACTCCCTCGAGACAAGACCAAAGAAGAGGTTCACCATGCCACATAATAATCAAGTTGACTAATGTAGAGGCTAAGGAGAGAATTCTAAAGGGAACAAATGTAAAAGACCAAGTGACATTTAGAGGCAAACAAATTAGAATCACTCCAGACCTCCCAAATCAAGTCATGAAAGCCAGGAGGGGCTGGGGTAACATATTCCAAACCTTGAAAGAAAATAAGTTGCAGCCAAGATTCTCACACCCAGCAAAATTCTATCTCAAAATTGATGGTGATATAAAAATTTTCCATGACAAACAGAAACTGAAAGAATTTATGTCTTCCAAACCAGCGCTAGAGAAAATACTCAAAGAGATTAACTACAAAGAAGAACTAAAAAGTAAATGTCAGAACCAGAGAAACAATAAGTTTCAGGAAGCAAGCAGCTAAGCAAAGAAGAATAAACACCACTGAAAACAGAAGTCAAAACTCAAAATGTTAGGAATTAAAAATCATCTCTCAGTAATCACACTGAATATAAATGGTCTCAATTCCCCAATAAAAAGGCACAGGGTGGCAAAATGAATTAAAACCCAGAACCCATCTATATGCTGCCTGCAAGACATACCTAACAAGCAAAGATTCCCACAAACTAAAGGTGAAGGGCTGGAGTAAGGTAATCCATGCCAATGGAACTCGAACATAAGCAGGAGTAGCAACCATGATATCAGATAAACTAGACTTTGATCCTAAGCTTATCAGAAGAGATAAAGCAGGTCAGTTTTTACTAATAAAAAGGACAATCCAACAAGAGGAAATAACAATTATCAACACCTATGCCCCAAACATAGGTGCAGCCACTTTCATAAAACAGACTATGTATGATATAAAGACACACATAGATCCCAATACACTAATATTGAGAGACTTCAGTACTCCTCTTACATCACAAGACCGATCTTCTAAACAAAAGGTCGGTAGAGACGGCTCAGACCTAAAGAATACCATAAACCAAATGGACCTTTTAGACACATATAGACTCCTTCACCCAACTACAGCTGAATTCACATTTTTTTCAGTGGCACATGGAACCTTCTCCAAAATAGAGCACAGTCTGGGCCACAAAGCAAGCACTGACAAATTTAAAAATGTAACATAATTCCCTGCATCTTTTCTGACCACAATGGAGTGAAACTAGAAATCAACTCTAAGAAGACCCAGAGTAGCCATGTAAACACATGGAGACTGAATACCACATTGCTGAATGAGGATTGGGTCATAGAAGAAGTAAGGGGAGAAATTAAAATATTCCTAGAAACCAATGAAAACAGAGACACAACATATCAAAACCTCTGGGACACTTTGAAGGGAGTACTAAGAGGAAAATTTATAGCACTGACTGCCCACATAAGAAGAACAGAAAATCACCAAATATATAACCTAATGACACAGCTCAAAGCACTTGAAAAACAGGAACAGTCCAACCCCAAAAGACAGGAAATTTTGAAAATCAGAGCAGAAATTAATGAACTAGAGAATAAAGAAACAACACAGAAAATCAACAAAACCAAAAGCTAGTTTCTTGAAAAAATAAACTAGATAAACCATTGGCCAACCTAACCAAAAGAAAGATAAAATCAACCCAAATTACCAAAATAAGAGATGACAAAGGTGATATTACCACCACCACTAGGCTTGTGAATGTATGGCAGTAAAAGTGATACATGAGGAAATTGGACAAACTATTCTGAAACTAAATGAGGCAAGTGTAATCGGCTTGACTCAGCCCATTCAACTCTCCCATGTGTCCAGTACAAAAACCTGATGGCTCCCAGTACATGTCAGTGGACTATCAGAAGTTAAGTAAAGTGACATCGCCCTTGCATGCACTGTTACCCAATATTTCAGTGTTGATGGATCATCTATGATATGAACTGGGACAGTTCCATTATGTTGCAGATTTGGAAAATGTCTTTTTCTCCATTGACATCATTCCAGAAAGCCAAGAACACTTTTCTTTTACCTGAGAAAGATGTCAAAGGACCTTTTTGGTATTGCCCTAGCAATATCCGCATGAGTCCTACCTATTTCAGGGCCTGGTGGTACAGGATTTGACCTTTTGGTGGAAGCCTGAGGTTGCACAATTGTACTATTATATTGATAATATTATGCTAACCTCTGATTCTTTTGCAGAACTACAAGTAACTGCATGAAATCTCTGAGCTGCTCTCCAGGAATGAGGGTGGGCTACTGATGAGAACAAGGTCCGGGGATCTTGGTTTTCTATCAAATTAATGGGAATTGTCTGGTTGGGTAGGACAAAAGTCATAAACAAAGCAGTAATAGATAAGATACAAGCATATCCTTGACCAGCAACAGTCAGACAGTTCCAAGCATATTTGGTCTTTGGGGGTTGTAGCAAAATTTTATACCCCATTTAGCTATGCTTATGCACTCCTTACACCTTCTTGTTCATAAGGGGGCAACTTGAGATTGCATTTACTGCTACTAAGAGGGCTGAGGCACAAGCACAGATGCTGTGGGTAGAAGACCCTGATCTTCCTTTCCTGCTAACAGTCCAAATCCAGGCTTTGGATGGGGGTTATGTCAGAAACAAGGATCTAGAATAACCCAATTGGATTTTGGTCACAGTTATGGAAAGGGGCAGAGACATGCTATGCTCTCATTAAGAAACTGTTAGTGGTAGTATATGTTGCCCTATTAGCTTATAAGTCCATTACAAGTACTGGGTCAGTGACAGTACAGAACCCCTACTCTATTGAAGATTATTTAAGGTCCTGCACCCATGGTCCTTGGACTGGGGTAGCACAAACATCCACTCTGATGAAGTGGAGCACATACTTAAGGCAATGAGTATGGTATTCTAGTAGCCCTTTGTCTGAACAGCTACATACTCTACTGGACTCAGTACATTTCCTAGCAATAACTCCCTCAGAACCCACAAAAGTTGGAGATACCTTCAGTCCCTATGAAGAAGAGTGTGGTATACTGATGGCTCCTGTCATGGGCATCTACCCACATGGGTGACTGTGATATTATAGCCCACTGCAGAGACTTTTTGGTATGAGACTGGTGCCAGATGATCTAGCCAATTGGCTGAGCTCCAAGTGGTTTGATTAGTGCTCATAAAAGAGACTGGGCCCTTAAATGTTTATATAGACAGCCAGGCAGTCTATCCAGGGCTAACGCTGTGACTTCCCCAATAGGCAGCACAAGATTGGCTAATTGGGGATCACCCATCATGAGTTAAGGATATATGGGAGGACTTGTAGAAATGAGGCCCCTGGGAAGGAGCTGCTATACATTATCTTCTGGGACATAGGCCTTTAGAGGCTCCAGGTAATGTTGCTTCTGATGCTTTAGCACAAGTTTGGTACTTCTGAGGGCCCCTGGAGCTCTTGCCAATAGTTCTATAGCTTCATAACAAGCTAGGACATACTGTTACACCAACCATGAAGCTAGTAGCCCAAAGATGGGCATCACCTCTTACCCATACTCAGGTATAAGAGAATGTAAGACAATGTCCTTGGTGTGCAGAACATCACCCACTGTGATGCTGGGTTCCTATAACACTGGGACAGATTGCCTGAGGCAGTCAATCATTAAGGGAATGGGAAGTTGACTATATTGGACCATTGCTGACAGACCAAGAATGTCAATACATACTGGTGGCTGTAGATATGGCTACAGGTTTGGGTTTTGCTTACTCCATGGTACAGGCCAATCACAAACATACTGTAGCCACCCTTGAACAAATGTCAGGAGCTTATATTTGGCCATTGGTAGTCCCAAGTGATAGAGGTACTCATTTTTACAGGTCAACAGTTACAGATCTAGCTAAGAACAATAACATACAGTAGTAGCTTCATGTTTCCTATTGGCCAAAAGCAACCAGGGACTCCTAAACAAGAAGCTAAAAGCCTTGGCCTCCCATTGGAAGAGGTGGCAGACACAAGTGTCTGTGGCAGTGTGCCTTCTAAATGAACAACCCTGCTGCACTGGGCTGACCCCTTTAGATGAGGTAATAGCAGGAATTCTCCACACTTTGAAGGTAACAGGGAGTTCAGAAGACTCCTCAGTGCTACCAGAGGTGAGAGATGGAGCCTTCTTGCTTTCTTCACCTGAATCCTTGGCCATGGGGCAACAAGATATCTGGGAGTGGTCCTGGCAATGCAGGTTTCTCAGAAGCCATAGGTTTCACTCCTGGAACCATGGAGACTGGGACAGAAGGCCCAGTTACAATTGGACCCATGTATAGCTGATTAGCACTGCCTGATACAGCTCAAGCTCTCCCCATGGACAGAAGGCACAATTCTCAAAAGTATGTAGATCTTACAACCATGTCCTATTCTACTGTAGGCTGTGAAGAATATTCCCAACATCTTACCTCCTACCCAGAGTGCTTTGGCGTGGTCCATCACCTTGGAACAGCTACTATTCTGGCCACTGTTCTCAAGCAAGAGAATCATGTCACTTTTATCCTCCCAGAAGAGTAAGACTACCTATAATTGTTTCTCTTTCTCCCTTGTCCTACTTTCCAGGCTAATGGCAGGGAGCAGCCTGCTAATAATTGGTTCCCTGTATATCACCATTGGAGCCATGTATGTAAGGATGCATGGTGATTTTACCCATTAGCCTTGTTTATTCCAGGTAGTGGTACTATAGATGAAGATTTTCAGGTGAAAGCCTTAGGCCAACTTGTTGCTGGAGATTTAAATACATCCTAACATGCTCTTTCCCTTTTAATGAATGAAACTATCCAGATGCAAAAGATGGTTTTGCAGAATAGAATGTCATCTTATATGCTCACTGATGCCCAAGCTGGGGCATGTACTTTTCATCATGTAGAGTGTTGTATATACATTCCAGGCTACCAGAAGGAGGTACAACAAGCTTTAGTGGAGATGGATGCAGAGGTACAGGTTAATCAGGCCTTATAACATGGTGAAATTCACTGGGTTCCTCCTGCAGATGGGTATTGACTAGAGTGGCTAGAGGAATAATAGTTACCTGTTGTGCCCTTTATTGCTGTTGTGGTCTTTGGACCCAATGTAATGCACTCTGGGTCAAGTTGCACATTGCCACTGTGTAGGGTGTGGATTTTAGGGCCCTAAAGAAAGTGCAGGCTGGCAGTGGGCACATGACTCCTCTCCCCAGCCTGCTCAGGAACAGATATGTACATAATTTTATAAGTATGACTGGGCAAAATGAAACACACCTTTGCAAGTCCACACCAGTGTGGTGTGCCACTTTGTGAAGAATTCTATATAAGCAACTGGTTTGTAGAATAAAGTGGCTATATGTTCTCCTCTTAATGATTACTTCTCATTCTTCCCTTTCTCTGAGAATCTCACTGCCACAACTTTGCTGGCACCCTCAATTGGCCCCTGACACCACTTCTGCATGAAAAGCAGCTAAGTATGTCTTGAGGATGCCATATAGACTTTTGTAACTCTGTGTTCTGGTTAGTTGCCACTTTCATTCTGATTTGGCATATCATCTGGACTGAGATAGCCCAGTGTGGAGATATGTGCATATGCAGATGTGCTAGGCAGATGTCCTATGCAAGAGTCTCCATGAGAAGCTCACATACTTACAAATACCCAGTCAGCCACCACTGGGTGTAGAGACACAGGTCTCCTACTTTAGCCTCTTGTAGCTGGAATAAAGTCATATCTCACCCCTGCACCCACCCCTGCCAGTGCCTCATTTCTTTTTCTTTTTCAGATAGACCAGATGGAATCTATAACTGTTCAGCTTTGGTCAGTTGCACAGTAGTCAAGTATAGTCAGAACCATGTTGAATCAGAGATATCATTCTAAGAAAAAATATTCTGACTTACAGGAGTCTCCTATTAGCTGATGCTAACCAGAAATCAGTGGACAAAGAGATTTAAATGATGCAGTCCATAAGATTCAGCCTTCAGAGACGTACAGCAAGACAAAGAAAGGAAAGAGAATGGCCTGAGGGCAAAGGGAAAATAATGAGAACCAAGATTCGTTAAGACACTTTTGATTATAAGTAACAAATTGCCTGCTTAGAAATGGCTTAAACAAAGTGTAATTATTTTTCTCATTTATTAAAAAAAGTCTGATTATAGGAAATTTCAAAGTTCAGTTGTTTAGTGATGTCAGGGCACTAGTTAAACTTCTTCAAGATACTCCTGATTTTCTCTCTTGATCAAAGAAAACCTACATTTCCAAACATCACATCATTACACAAGTGAGTTCAAAGCCAAAAAAAAGAGGGTCAGGGAACTTTACATTTCTCTGTCTTTTGCTGAGTATAGTAATTTTTCATAGATGATATCACTTTATATCTTACTGGTCAAATCAGGGTTTCATAACTACCACTAATCCTATCACTGACAAAAAGAAATGGAAAAATGATTGCCTTAAATTAAATCTTAATCTCCTGGTTCAGGTGACTCTTTCCTTTGGGAAGAGTCTGTCTATATGGTAAAAAGGAAAATCAAGAGAGCAAAAAAGAAGGATCTGAAGAAATGGAAACAAGTTCCCTTATGAAAGTCCTTAGTATGGAAACATGACTATTCCCTCTCAGTATTGACACCATCTCTCAATTGTACTCTTTCTCTTTTTATAGCTCTGATTCTGTTGAGGTTTGACTCTAACTTTTCTTATGACCCCAAGGTCATCCAAGCTAGCTCTAGCCTAACATTCATGGCTAGAGACCTTAGCAATCACTAAGCTTCTTTCTGCTCATTATTGAACTGAGATACAGTATGATTTCAAAACATCACCGGTGATGCATTCACAGGCCAGATTTGACAATAAGATCAGAGATTTAGCTTAAGAACTAATAATTTAAAATATTAATATTAGTGGTAATATAAAAATTGTTCCAAGTGTCAAAATGGCTGGTTTTAATCTCATTTCCTTCTGACTTGCAATATGACTTTCATTCAGGAAGGAAAGTCTCTTACATTCTGTGGAATATTATTTCTTCATCTATCAGATGAAGGGATTAAGTTAAAATATTAACTTTATGACTCCCTCATAGAATATTTATGAGCAGTTTGTGATGTCACAGACATTCTAAAATTAAAGATCTAAATGGTAACTTTAGTGTTTTTCAACTTACAAAACACTTTTTTTTAAAAATTGAGACAGAATTATTGAATGTATTTCCTAATACCTTCAAAATTTGAACATGTCACATCTTAATGATTTTGCTGTGTGCCACTTGCTGATTATTAGTATAGTGATAGAGTATGTCCAATATTATAAAGCACAAGCTACCTCTGGTAGATCAGGTTTATTTTCATGTAATGAGTAAATCCCCTGATAACAACTGGTTGCCATTTTGAGTGGGTGAGGATCATGGTTCACACTGAAATACTAAGAGAGACTTCTGTCTTTAGAAAACTCTATAGTGGTAGTTATTATCATTTCCCCACCTGTCCCTTAAACCTGATAAATTTGCAGTAGTCAAACTTAAATCTTCAGTTTCATAAAAATGTCACTGTAACATTTTCATATTGGAGGAAAGCTAACCTTAGAACAGTTCAGATTATTGACTTCTATAGGTATGTTTTGTGTTTTAAAAACTTAAGCAATTTTAAAAAGTTCTCAATTACATGTTTTCAAAATGTCCTGAGTGGGTACACTGTCATTTCCACAGAGTTCCTAATGCTTTAAATCTATTAAATTACCAGACTCCCAAAATGGTACAAGGAAAATATTTCCTTTTTAGAACAATTCTTATGATGACTAATCAACACTAGCCTCCCTGCTGGAATGATGAGCTTTTATTTTTGTAAAAAACATGCTAAGTTTAAAGAAGAAAGGAAGTCGTTGTAATATTTTCTCATCAGAAATCTACTTACAGAATAGAACGAAGATAGCTTTAAACATCATTTGGCATTTATAGTAGACAGCTGAGACACCATCATTTTTTTATCATAAGCCCAGAAAATGTATGCACTGCATTACTGGAATATATGATAAATGGAGTTTACAAGGCCAGGGAATCTATTTCTACATATGTTTTCAAGACTTTGGAAATAAGCATTAAACAATATAGCCTATCTAATCCACAAATGATAAACAATACTAAAATGCTAAAGTACATGCATTATGTTATCACTGAATTTAGATATATTTAAAAGGCTCTATTCAACCTTTGCCTTAAACAAGTTTGCTTAGTACATCCATGGGTAGCATTTGTACTTCAGAGATATTTCCTAAAGTAGCCTTCATAAAAATGTCCTACCATCTCTAGGGCTCTTTAAAATAGGAATATTTATTTCTCATTATTTGAATTTGGTTTATTCACCAGATCTGTTCCTTTCAGCCATTTTGTAGTATGATTAAAAGGGAGTTGATTATGTGGAAAATGGCCTGAATCTTTTGAAGAGGGTACCAGACATGCCACAACAAGCATCATGAATTGAGGTGGAGATCCAGCTATGAATTTTTCTAGAGTTGGGTTAGGTCATTGATCACTAGTGGTATTACTGGAAGGTGTAAACAAGATTATAGCTCAGTATGTTGATTCTCATTTCATAACACTGTATATGTCTTGATGCCTTTCTTCTCTTTCTTATCTACAAAACAACTTAGTATATCAGGAAGGCAATAGTTTCTTGTTCAAAAATAGTAGAATCATAAATTTCTCATTGTGTTTCATAATCAAAGTACTTGATAGGCTAACAATAAGTCGAAACATGGCTAAATCAATTGGAATGAATGTGGTAGGCCCATTCATTTCCTGAACTATGAAATATATCACCATAAATTTATGGAGAGAGCAGAATCTTAATAAGTTACAATACTACTTTTCTAATTAAACTATTCCTTAAGGGAAGATGGTGTCTGACACACAATCCACAAAAATGATGCCTCTGCCCAAGGAAGAAGGAATTATCAATATAATTGTCTACTCTATCTTGTTATTATCTCACTTATCCAAATATTAGTAGAAAATGCTGGGAGTTCCTCAAAGAGGTACTTTTAATCAGTTTTTACTCAAGAATATAGAAAGTTGATATACAACACAACAAGGATCTAGGTATTGTTGTGAAGCATAGGGGCTAGTAAACATGGAGATCCAGACCATGTGTCCCTGGTCCACCAAGCACAGTGACAAAAGCCTCTTCAACTGGAAAGGTACAAGGAGGTGAGGGATGGCCTTGACACCCTTAGAAGTTACATCATATGAACCTCTGAGTTCTTTCTATCTCCTTCTTCTCCTCACTGTCCACATTCCTTCCTTTTTGAACGTCTCTATTTTTGGTCCTCCGTGGGAAAATTCAAATCATGTTTGTACTTTCAAAAAGTCTTACAGATTTAATTGATTTCCTACTTCTCTTTAATGGCTTTCCTCCAACCAGCAGTCTTCAGAAGAGCCTAAAGGTGTAAAATCTGCTCTTAAGACTATCTGCTTTGTCTGGGTCAACTGGAGTGAGCTGGCTATCTAGCTTTCTGAGGAATAAGGGAGGAAGAAATCAGTAGAGGCACATCCAGGTCTCTCTTGGCTATATTGCTCTTCTTATAAATTTATGATATTAAATTTATATGTCCACCAAAATGATTGATTGGTTTTGTCCAAAAAGCCTTCGAGGGCAAGGTAAATAATTTTTATACTCAAATTTTCCCATGTGATTTTGTTCCTTGCAAACTAGTGTCCTCTCCTAATGATATATGAGAACAATTATACAATACTTGACATGGCCAGTCTCACACTTTGTCCTCCTTCACCACCTTCACTGATTGCTCTTGATTGTATCTAACAAATATCATTCAAATCCATCTCTATTTTTCCATTTATTTCAAAACAATACCTTCTTTAAGACTGTTGGGGTTCCTTTTAACTTCATTTTCCCCAAACCATCCTCAAATTCAAAAATTTAATATAAATATCAGAGGTTTCATAGGAAGCTATTATAGTTATATTTATTATGAGGAATAGATATAAAAAAATCATCCAAGGAAGAGTCTCAAAGTATCTACAGAGTACGTTACCTTCTTGGTATTGATATGTGACAATACAAATGGAATATTGACAATTCAGGAAGAGCTTTGAGTTTCCAAGTATTTATTGGAGCTTCATTAGGTAGACATGATGGATGGACTAATAGTCCCTATGCCTGAATTCGATGTCGAGCCCTCACTACTCCTCAAACTGGTATCACCTAATCTAAGGTCATCACATAGGTCATGCCATTAACATATACCATCAGGTATGGACCTTAAGGAGTCCCACTATAAATAACAAAGACACTCCTATTACTCCTAAAATCCCAAGGCTTCAGATATTCATTGATGGGAGTTGAGGACAAAAACCCAATCTCTTTGAGGGGATAAACCAAATTTCTTGGCACAAATATGTCTTCACTCACACACAACTCCTTGTAACCAATTCTGATCTTTATACTCTGCAGCCACAGTAATAAGTTCTTCCTAGTGTCCTTTGGCTATCACAATAAAACAGGAGACATACTGTGGTTTTTATTTTCCCAGCCTCATTTTCAGTTTGTCCCTGTTTCAGTCTTTCTTCAACAGGCAGACTCTCCTGTTCGAATCCCTTTACCACAGGAAGTTTCAGCATAAATCACTTCTCTCTCCTCTTTGTCCAATTAACTAGTAATTAATATATTTCATTCCTTAGCACTTACTCAGAGGTGTAGCATTTGATTATGTAATTAACATTTTCTTTCCCACAAGGTACTCAAATATATCAGGGAGAAATCCCATTTATTTTTGCTCCTTATTATATTCAAGTACTTAGCATAATTCGCAGCACA
This sequence comes from Graphiurus murinus, assembly GCA_004027655.1. Lineage (NCBI taxonomy): Eukaryota > Metazoa > Chordata > Mammalia > Rodentia > Gliridae > Graphiurus > Graphiurus murinus. The sequence continues at coordinate 68,072 of PVLC010001979.1, forward strand.
TAATAAATATAATTAATAAATGCTTGCTCTTACAGTTCAGATTGAATCTCTCCAAAGCCAAGAGTTTGGTTTGGTGTATAGGCCCCTTCACCCCATCATACCATCAGCACATATTTGTGGACAAAGTAAGTGCACAGCTTTGTATAATACACATGTGTGACATATGCAACATTGCCAGTGGGGAGATATTCAGACCACTATATTATGCAGCTAAAAATTACAAAGTGGGTTTAATTATGAATGAGATTGATGTTGATCTTTTCTCTATTTCAGGTAATAATAACTGCAAAATGTCTGAGAAGTTTTATTCAAATACCTAGATATGAACAAATATTGTTTTATTTAACATTAAATATCATCTGTGATATTGTTATCTGTATTATAATCACATATTACATACCAATTATAATATATAGTAGATATTACAAATTTCCTGAGGTTTCATTCAAATACCTAGCTATGAACAAATATTGTTATCTTTGATATTAAATATTGTTAGCCTTAACTCTGAATTGCTGTTTTTCTGTTTAGGACTACAGAACTAGTGAGGCCAAGTCAACAACAAAACTGCCAACAGGAATCCACGCGAGATTTGGGTAATGAGTCATGCTGATCACAATGTTCTCTCATTATTTGTTTGCATGCACCCCGGTGTGTCATCTCAGAGCACACGTGCAGAGATGGAGAAACCAGAACTTGGTTGTGCGTTTGCCTCTTTCTTTCCAACACAGATGTTTGGCAGCACTCAGGAGACGGGACATTGTGTTAATACTGTGCCACATTTATGCTTGTGTTTATCTTCAAATATAACTAACTGGTTTGAAGCCATGAATTTTTTACCCATAATTACAATTACAGCTCTGGGTGACATTGTGGATGACTTGCTATGTTTCTAAAAAGGTGGGAAATCTTGCTTCTGGGAATTAGTGGGTGAATATAATGATTCCAGAAGCAACAGTATGTATCGTAAAGAATCCAAGTCAATATTTTTATGGTGGAAGTTGATGGGTTTATGGCTACTTGCTAAGGAAAAAGAAAAAGAAATCAGAATTGGGATAAATAGCTAACATTTGCATGAAAGCTTGGAATTTGAAATGCATTTTCTCTTTAAAGATAATAGAAAATTTGAGAAACTATACAATGAATTCACCATTGTCTGGTAGTAAATAAGTTGGATTGTCCTGACCTTCCCATACCCTGAAACACAAATTTGTGAACTCCCTATTTATCTTCAAGGTGCCTTATACTTGAAATCCTGTATGCGGAGGAAAGGGCACCAGAATAAATTAGGATAAACAAAAATCATAAAACATAGACATGCAGACACTTTGAGAGTTAATGAGTTTAAATAGGTACATATTCAGAATGGCTGAAATGTACACCTTTAGTACTAAATGACACTTTTCTGTGCTACATGACTATTGTGTGCCAGATATGGGCCATGTTTTTAAGGGTATCCTCTTATTTCATTAATTTTTTGGAAGAAGTAAATAAAGCACCAAAAATATTATGTTTTCCAAGAATGTTAGGTTTCTAATAAAGAAAAAGCCACAGTACCAAACAGATTTGTTCTACTTGTTTTCATTGAAATCTGCCTAACCTATTAAACTGCCCTTTTCCTGTTAAACTGAATATATATAACCTCAGTGCATAGCACAGGATCTAGTAAAGTACATGCACACAATATTTATTGAATCAATGAAGAAATAAATGAGAGAAAAGGAAAGAATATAGCAGGAAAATACAGGAAGGAAGCCAGGCATCGTGGCACATGCTTGTAATCCTAGTACTTGGGAGGCTAAGACAGGAGAATTACAGGTTCAAGACCAGCCTCAGCAACTCATTGAGGCCCTCTGAAACTTAGTAAAACCCTGCTTAAAAATAAAACATAATAGTAATAGTAATAAAATAAGGCTGGGGGGTGTAGCTCAGAGATAGAATGTCCTTAGATTCAGTCACTAGAAACACACACACACACACACACACACACACACACACACACACACACAATACAGGGAGGAAGGATATAATCTTTTGCTGAAAACTTAGAATCATCATCAAAATATCTTTAAAGTCCGAATTTCTATTATGCTTTTCTCCTCTTGTTTTCTATACCTAATTAATTCTTGCTTGGAAAAAATTTAAGCTAACTAATTAGAACTGTGAGTGAAAAAGAAGACTATTTGTAGATGAGTTTAGGTAATGAGCATAAATTTTTGCCACATTAGTTAGATAATTCACTGCCTTTGTTTTGGAAGGGGCTTCTTTTTTGTTTGTTTATTTGTTTGTATTTATTTCTTGACCTGGAATTATATTTAAAAAATTTAAATCATTGAGCATCTTAGTTTCCTCTGGATTTCCAATTTCTCTTCCCAGTTTATGAGTTAATTTTAAAGGTCAACATCTATCCTATTTTTCCTTCCAGAAAGTAAAGCCACACAAAGGAGGAAAAAGTTTATATTTATAGCTGAATGTGAAGATGATTTCATTGTTTATAGTGTTTCATATGGACAGATATATATTCGGTTGTAGAAATGTTTTCTCCTCTCCTCTCCTCTCCTCTCCTCTCCTCTTCTCTTCTCTTCTCTCTCTCTCTCTCTCTCTCTCTCTCTCTCTCTCTCTCTCTCTCTCTCTCTCTCATTTTTTCCGTACACCAAAATTAATCTGAATCTAAAATTAGAGTGACTTACAGTTTTTGAACAGAAAAACCAGCATCCTCTTGTCCTATAATCATGGTTCATTCCACCAGTCCTTTATCTTTCCCAGTAAAATGTTATTTCTTCACTCCTTGTTCCAAAGGGTTTCCCCAGTTGACTCACACTCATATTGTAAATTAATGCTACCATTTGGAATTTCAATTAGTTCTTGAATGTCTTAACCTTTGTCATTTAATTTGGTTCCCAAATGTCCTAACCCAAGAAGTGGCAAATGCAACTTCCTTGGGAAGATTAAGGTTCAAAAGAAAAGTCTGAGACTAGAAGAGTAGATCAGAAAGAAGTGATTTAGATGGAAGTGATTCTATCAGAAAATATACCTTCCCCACAAAGGAAAAGTTATCCTAGAGAATGACATCTAGCCAAACTTCTGAAGCTGGGCAATTTAGTTTTCAGAAAACCTTACTATTCTTCATGCTTTCCTATTAAGGTTTTAAAATGTTTTTCTTTCCCATTTCTGGAGACTGTTAGGAATCATTTTATAGATCAGAGAAGAAAGGGAGAACTATTAGTAATTTGTCAAGTATATTAGAAACTATAGAAACTCTCAAGATGTGCATCCGTCTAAAGAATCCAGGAAATTACTTCTCCAAAGTAACTGCATACAAGTGAACATTTGCCTTCCTAAATCAACAAGAATCAACGTTATTGAATCAGTTGAAGCAGCTCTTCATTTTTTTTTTTCTTGTTGATCAGAATTTCATTAAACTGTGCTTTAATGCTCCATGACTTTGTTTGCTCTGGATTTACATTACTCAACCATATCCCTTAAGCTTAATTAAGTTTGTTTGTTCATGCTTTGAGCACTTTTCTCTGTTCTGCAGCAGAAATGGGTAAAAATCAAGGGACACTCATTCATCTATGAAGCTGTCAGTCCACCTTAACTTGAATATTGATTTGTAGGGAGGTTGTGACATTCCCTAGGTGAGCATGTCAAATTTGTTGACAGAGGGCTCTCTACTTAATTGAATATGATGTCTGTATGGGAAGAGATGAAGTATGTCACTGATGTCTACCATTTTCTCTCCCACTGTGTGTGCAGTAGTGGGCAATGATGTTTCACTGTGTACTGACCACACTCTTTGTGCCTTATCTTATCACTTCAGCATTTTTTATCTTAAAGACCTGGGAGCAATTCAGTTATTCATCCAAGAGTTGATTGTGCATTAAAAAAACTTGAAGCATGAAATATCAGATGGGGATAGTCGTAAGTGACTTGCCACATGAGTAATAATTTTAATTTCCTGGCTAAAGTTGTAGTGGAGTTTTACTCATCTGTAATATGGGAGTAATGATTATCATTTCTGTCATTAACTACTTCTCAGCAGTGTTGTAAAGATTAATTTATGTTCTTAAATGGCTTTTCAAATAAAAAGTGTAGTGTAAATGTTAGCTTCTAAAGTATAGCACTCCCTGGCCAGACCTGACTTTGTCTCTGGTTAACATTTAAAAAGCTGTATGATGAACTAAATCTTGCTTGGACAATAGCAGAGAAATCTTTTCGTCAGTTTAAAGAGAAAGTGAAATACAATTCTCACTACATTATCAAAAAATAAAGCAAAAAAGGTTATCTGCATTAATTTAATGAATATATTATCTAAATCATTACTTTGCCACTTACAGGTTCCTGATAGTGAAAAAAATCACTGACTTTCCACCTAACAAATCATATTGGCATTGGATTGCACCAGTAAGTTATACAAATTAGCCTGAAACCACTTCATCCGATAATGTATGCAAAAATATTCCAACATAACATTTTGTAGTCTGATTTCTCAGGTTTTCATTTGGTTCAGGTATACATTTAAATGATTGGTCACTAAGGTCTCTAGCTCTCTCATATCTAGCCAAATTATAGTGCACAGATTCACATAAATATGAATACAAATGGGAGAAGTTATTCCGTGTGCTGGAGGCTCTGATTAAGCATTACCATTTCTGGGCTGCTGAGTATCAGTCCAGATGTTAAGAAGCTACAGCATCCAGCCACCTGCACTTCAGCTCCTTCTATGACTGAGGGAATGCCAGTGAAGATTTCAGCCCTCTCTTCTAGTTTTGCTTCTATGAAAATATGTTCTTCGTACACTCATTCTTTTTCACTCTTTTCTCACCTGGAATCAGCTCCAACTCTCTAAGTTGGCACATAAATCATATCTTCCACAACACCCAAGAACTGACTCAACATTTCACCAACATGGCCCTAGATGTCTCAAAGTCAATACAAATGAACGTCAGTTCTTCCTCCCACCTTGTACATCTGTTTCTGCTGAATGCTGATGAATGACAACACAATTCAACTTGTCATACCAACATCTTACCAAGGGCATAACAAGATGTCTTTGAGATTTTCTAACAATTAATTTCTTGAGCAAATTTTTGCTGAATGTGCACTGTAAATCAAGCACTAGATATGTGGTATTCAACAAAATACAAACAGTCCTTGTTTTTGACACCTCACAGTCTAGTGGAAGAGAAATATTATAATGAAATGAGCAGGATGACAGCTAGTCTTGAGAAGGACATCAGTGGACTTCTGTGATAATATTGGAGACTATGTTATCTGGGAAGGCTTTATTGTAAAGTGATCATTGCATTAAAATCTGAAGAATAAAAAGAGAGGGAAACGGGTGAAGAGAAGATGAGAAAAAAGTCAAATGTGAAGGGGATTTCAGAGGAAAAAAGATGACCCTTCATGCCCATGCCTATTCAGTTCCCAGATTATGGTCCTCCAAACCAATTCCCTCTCTAAAATATCACATGTGGCACCATTCCCCATGTCCACTGCTGTCTCTTTTACTTTCTACTGTCATTACATCATCATCCTATATGTAAACCACAAACATTTATATCAATATCTCTTTATTTCCTTTTCCAAAGTTCTAAAATCTTTTATCAAAATCCAGTTGAGTCTTCATAGACTCTTAACTTCCCTTTTCCCTTTACTGTCTCTGAAAATATTTTGTTTTCTGCCATAGACTTTCAATCTTCAGTCCCTTCTAGTTTGTTTGCTGGTTTATTTGTTTGTTTTTATTGTCACAGAAGTGCAGAAATTCTTATGGGAATAATTAAATAGGAGAGAAAAGAAATTTCAAATATCTTTCATTTATTTTCATTCCTTCTCTAAGTAGAGAGGATATAATCATATATTTGGCAGTTTTATTTCATATTGTAACTATTATTTAGGTTCAAAGCATGTCTATCATAAAGTTGATAAACTATCAATTGCAATTTAGGACAACTTTTCCATTTTTATTTTATGACAAATCAAGAATAGAATCTCTATTAACAAAATATTATAAATCATTTGATCATATTATTGGTATAGTATACCTAAGGAGAAAATCAAGCCTCATGAATGAAAAACCTCTAAGAAAGTGGACATGGTTTTTGCATTGCAAACATATAATTGTATTCTACTCTTACCTATATTATTCAGATTTTGGAAAAGTTATTGTATTTTTTGATAGATCGGAGAGGATGAAGCAACCTTTTATTTCCCCCTAGTGATTCCAGAACCATAGAAGGCAGCAGTATCCTGAAATTCAGCTAGAAATATGAAAAAATAAACATTTGGAAATTATAAATTTTATAGTCCATAACATTTATACACCCTTACTTAGTTTTCCAATAATCTGATGGGATAACTTTTGACATTGCTATTTCATAAGAGAAAATTTAAAATCCAGGGAAATGAAGAAATTTGTCCCAGAACATATACTACCTACTAAAGAACCAGGACCAGACTTCACATCAGTTCTCAGGCTAAGTGCCCTTAGGCTTGCTCAGCACTAGCTTTGTGAGCCATATAATTTTGCAGCCAAACAGTTAATTTACTTTGATTATATTCCACGAGCTGATTATCACCCTGTATATTTCTGATCAATACCTCTAGCAGCCCAACTCCAAATTTTTTTACACTACCAACAGGTTGTCCAGTCCATTTAACTCTATTCAATAACCTATACTATTCCCACTTTCCTTCATACCTAGTTGAGTTCTCTACACATCATTATAATCAACATAGCAGAGACTTTTTCTCCTTAATATGTAATATTAATGTCTATAAACCTCAAACTTAGTGTATGTACCATATAATTCAATTTTAAAAGCTCTATGTTCTGGAGACCCCATTACCTCTGTGACTTCATCACCCAACTGTGTCCTCCTCAATGATCTCACCAGTCTCTCTGTTGTTAGTGCCATTCCTCCAACATGCTTGGGCATGATGCCACATCTGGGGTTTTATTTTTACTGCATTTTCCTTCTCTAATAAAATTTCCACCAGTATATTAATGTGACTCAGCCACCAATTTCTTATATATCTCAAGAAATATCTAGGCCTGATGGCACATACCTGTGATCCCAGTACTTGGGAGGCTCAAACAGGGGGATCACAGGTTCAAGGCCAGCTTCAGCAAATTAGAGATGTCCTCAGTAACCTATGAAGATCCTGTTTCAAAATAAAAAGGTCTGGGGTATAGAAATAAAGAAAGAAAGAAGGAAAGAAAGAAGCTTCTCAAAGTTGTTTTTCCTGACCATCCTATAGAAGAGCCCTATATCATTTGCTTTTTTCACCTTTTGCATATATTTTAATAATGCTATCATCCCTCAAATTTATTTTTTTTACTTTTGCTCTCCGAACATAATTCATAAGCTTCATGACAGCAAGAACTTTGTATACTCTTCATTTTTGTATTTTCAATCCCTAGAACAATGTCTCACATAGAAGACATACAAAATATGTATCTACTGGATGAATTAACAGTCGTGTCTTAGATAGCTTTTTGTTTCTGTTACCAAACAAAATACCCAATAATTACAATTTAGAGGAAGAAGTATTTATTTAGATCTTATTATTTCAGAAGCTTCAGAGGTTTATGAGATTGCTCATGGTCGGCTGGTTCCCAGGGAGTTGGTGGGGGGTGGAATTAGGGCATGAAAGAGAAGGAAAAGTAAGACAGAGGTTAGCTAATGGCCAAGGGAGTAGAGAAGAGAGAGAGAAAGAGAGGGGGGCAGGAAGCATCCAGGACTAGATACAATCCCATGGATCCCAACCCCCCAGCCATGTCCTGCCTCCAAATCTGGCTGCATTGTCCACATAGGAGGTTTGGGAGGCACATTTAAAATCCAAACTATAACACTTACCAAACATATTAAGAATAGAATAATTAATAAGTGAGCAGTGTTGACATTTATCAGGGTAGATTTGTCAAAATTTATTAAAATGACTGTCTTTAACTACATTTAAATATTATATCAGATCCTTAGGATGGAGAAAAAATATCCAACATAGTTCCCTTGCCAATTCTGACGTAAACATCTCTCCCAGATTTGTGAAACTTTTGAGCTCCCTCTAGCTCTAACTGGCATAATTGCCTTTGTGGAGGTTTGCAGTCACCAAAGATCTATTTTTGACATCAATTAGTAAGACAGGATGAGAAATGAGCCTGCAGTTACTGTGAAAGTTCAGAGTAAACACTTAATGCATTGTAACTCATCTGGGAGGATATAGGTAAATGATGGATAGACTCTAAATACCTGACAAACTACTCCATAGCAAACTACTGGAAACAGGTCAGAATACACCTTAAGCATCTATGGAGCCCCAAAGTAAACCAAGAAGTAAGACTAGAGCATGTGGATCTGTGTAAACATACACAGAACAGCAGTTATAATTTTATGTAAGAGATTTAGGTGGATAATGAGTATAAATTAATTTTCATTTCTCAGTGAACTTCTAAGATGCAGCCCTATTTCTCTATTTGTCAGAAACAGATCTTTCTCTTTTCAGTCCTCTTCATTGAATTTGATTCTAAAATCTGAAGCCTTTATACAATGGCAAAGTATATCCGATCATTTTGTGTTTCTATAATGAGATAGCTGAGGCAGGCTAATTTTCTAAAGTAGGGAGGTTTAATGAGCTCACAGTTTTGGGGGTTGGAATGCATGGCTTTCATATCAGCTTATATCTGGTGAGGGCCTCATGATTGCAGGAGCACATGTGGAAAGAAGAGATGGCACCTCAAGGCAGGAAGTCAAAGAGTGATTCAAGGGTCAGGATCACGTTTACAATTTCCTCTCAAGAGAGCTCAGGGTCCATAAGAGAATCTCTTCTTAAGGCAGCTCCCACTGGACCCCACCTCTCCCATCACCAGATGGGAGAACAAGCCTCCAACTCATGAATTTGGGGGAGACAAAGCACACCCAAATCAAAGTTGGAATTAAATTATGTATTGAATTCATTACACCTATTCAATTTGCTCTGCCAGCTACCCACTAAGAGTTAAATCTTTCTGTACTGCCACCTCTGTTTTCTCTTAGTATCGACTTTTTAGATATTGCAGCTCTTTGATCCATCTAGTGAGCAGATAGTATTTTGCTTCCTTAGCAAAATGTCCAATGTTCTGGATACAGTCCTTTCCCATTCCTGCTTCCTTGGTATTCTTAAATCAGTGGTGTGGACTAGCCCTATGCAGCCATCCACCAGACACACTGTGTTCAGAACATGCCATTATCTTAGTCCACTTTCTGCCAGTATGGAAGAATACCAGAAAATGGGTAAATTATAGACAATAGAAGTTTATTCAGATTACAGTTTTGGAGGCTGAGAAGTCCAAGATGGAGAAACCACAGCTGATGAAGTTCTCTGTGGTTTGTCAAAGCCTGGTAGAATAACAAGCAAGTACATACATGTATGAAGGAAGAAGCAAGAGGACATGCATGTAGGAGAGCTCACTCTCATAACAAACCCACCTGCAATAAGTAAACCACTCTCAATAATAGCTCTATCCTCATGGTCTGATCCTCGCTTGAAGGTCTCATTTCCCAATATCTTCAAGGTCTCACCTCCCAATACCTCCAAAGTAGGGACTGAATCTCAACATGAATTTTGAAGAGGACATTCAAACCATGGCACTGATTTTATGTCCATGACTTTTGTTCAGTTGCTTTTGTGCTTTTTTCCGGAATTCCTTGAGGCTATCTGAAGCCTTGTCTCCCCAAGTATATCATCAAATTATATTCTTTCAGGGACCCAGCTCTTCTCTGGATTTGCCTCCAAATTTTCCTGTGGATTCACAATGTTCTTATTTTACCTTTCTTTCTTGACTCCAAGATCAGAAACACTGATAAATCTCAGAGACAGAAGGCTTTGCTCTAAAAACTCTAAAGTCACCAGTTTTCCCCCAAACATATTGTCTTTGGAGTACTTTCTGTTGCTTAACACTCTTCTTACTTTTATTCTAAAAAAAAAAAAAAAAAAAAAAAAAAAAAAAAAAAAAAAAAAAAAAAAAAAAAAAAAAAAAAAAAAAAAAAAAAAAAAAAAAAAACAAAGAAACAAAACAAAAAACCTGTAATTCTTCCTTTAGACAATAGCCATTATCCTAAAATTGTCAAGGATAATAAATTGGGAAGGTGGCAAGAAGTAAAACAAAACTAGCAGCAACAGGAAAGAAATACATATAAAATATGCATTATCTCATCATGAAGAAGAGTATGAAAACATGCCAATGATACCTGATGTCTTAGTTCCCTCAAGTCTCCCTAAATTATACCTTCCTTATATAAGCATTGCTTTCCTTGCCACACCATCACACCTGGATAGAACTCTCTATGGTAGAATTTTGATGTCTGACTTCCCAAACAAATGCCATACTAAAGACAGTAGTATGCTAATGAATATCGATTATTTACTTTTGCTCAGGAAAAAATAAATAATTTATATAAGAAGGATTTAGTGACAAGATAAAACACACAAATAGGAGACAGACCTGAAAAGGAGACATTTTGGCCCAGACTGGCCTTATGCTGCTGAAGATAATAGTATTTATGTCTGAACATCAGGCATATTGAGTTGTATGAACACAAAGTGAACTAGCTTCATCAACATGAATAACACCAATGCTATAACAAAAAAGCTCTCTAAGTCTTAATGACATGTCATAATGAAAAGTATTTCTCACTCAAAACAAAATGTGAAGGTTTATGGTACTGTTTCTCAGCAATCACTCAGTCCTCTTATTTAACAGATGACATAATCTTATCTGATTATTTTCCCCATTCTCTGCCCTAAATCAGGGATTGTTAAGGTAGCAGAGCATGGAAATTGCAAAAAACTTAAAACCTGACTTTCAGAGATAAAAATTCTTTCCTTTACAACATATTCATAAGTAACATCCTCTCATTATTATTCTAGTTTTGTTAAACATATCGTTCTTGATGATAACTGAATAAGAGCACAATGATACCTACAACTTCATAAAGGACCCTATATGTAATTTAACAAAATATCAAGGATCCAGATTACCTGTTTCTTGGATGCTACCATCCTCAATACACTTACTACAATGTTGCCACCTAAGGCAAGGATTTTTACTGCATCAGATATGCAAATATCAGATTTTACTTTTACCCTCACACCAACAGATGGAATCATGTACCTGACCCACCCAGATTAAGAAGCTAAAATATCATTTTGGAATGAAATTTCTTTGGTGAATGCAAAGCATTATCTCTGGACTTTCATGACTAACTCTTTGTCAGAAAGAGAGGGTAGATTCTTTAATAAAAATAAGCTCTCATCTGGGCAAGGTGGCACATACCTGTAATCCCAGTATTTGAGAGGCTTTGACAGGAGGATCCAGGTTCATAGCCAGCCTCAGCAATTTAGCAAGGTGCTTCAGAAACTTAATAAGACCCTGTTTCAAAATAAAAAATAAAATAGGCCTATAGGACTGGGGGTGTGTTTCAGAAGTAGACTACCTCTGGGTTTAGTTTCCAGTACCAAAAGAAAGAAGAAAGAAGAAAAAAGAAAGAAAGAAAAGAAATCTCTCCTAGTACCAGCTATAACATCAAACTGAAGACTAGTTTTCCAATGAATGAGCCATTAAAATGACTGATGGCCAGTCATTTGCCTTGCCCATCAATTCCACCCCTTGTTACTAATAACAGCATCTTGGAATATGAAAGTATAATGAATAGCAGTATGTTAATAGCTGTTAAGTGTCAAAGGAATAAAAATCAGATAAAAATGATAGATTTCGAGCAGAAACCTAGGTCAAAATTCCAGGCCCTCTACCAAATTTGTCAAGAAGGGTCATTTCTTCAATTGCTAGTTAAATCTATTTACATATGAGCTATTTTCCTACTTTCTATGAACTCCTTCACCTCCCTACTGCCATCTGTACCACCACATATACTACACACACACACACACACACACAAAGAGGATCGAAGGAAGACGTTGTTGGCTTGTGATAAAAATTTTAAAAGTAGATGAAATTTTGAAAAAGAAGCAAGGAGAAACATAGCAGGTTTGACTGATCTCTAAAATTAGTGAATATCTGATTATCAGTAAGATGTTTAAGACAGAAAAGTAGGAGATGTGGGATTTGGGGCTAACTCAGAACAGAAAAATAGAAATGAATACGAGAAAATCTAAAAGGTGATTGTTCTAATTTTCATGCTGGGATTTAAATTTAGCTTTTAAATTTTTTTTTTGCTCTAATAGTTCTGACATTTGAAAAAAATAAAGAACTTTTACAAACTGTTTCCTGTTGCATTTAAGGCACCCTGTGTTTTCAATGAATGTCATAACGCCATTAAGTCCCTTTCGCAGACATGCAATTTTATCCTCTTACCACATGCTCTTAATGCAGTGAGTGCTACCAGGGAGCAGAAGATAGAACCTAGGGACCTGGCAAGGTGTGTTCAACCCATACCATTGAGCTGAAATGTTAATATTATGTCATTAAGAAAATGATTTTCAATTAGTACACTATTTATTCTCTTTTATTTTGTTTTTATAAGACCCATCTCTCAAAACTTTTCAATCTGTAAATTGCAGTCTTTTAGTTAGAAATGTTTTTTAAAAATTAATATTGCTTTCATTATATGACATAACCAAGTGTGTTGCTAGGCAACTAGCTATGGCTTTTGGAAAACTGCATACTTGGTAATAGATTACTGTAGAGGAACTTTTTCAAAACAAATAGAAGAGAGTTATCTAAAAGCATCTTCTGAAATTCTATATAGAAAATGAGTTGTTGCTGTTTCTTTTTTTAAAGTCATCTCCAAAGTGAGCAAGAGATGTTCTTGCCATTTAGGCACTGTCGTATTCACTTAGCAAAGAGACAGACAAGAAAAAATAAAGTCAAACAGAGCCTAAATCTCTGCCTATAAGCATCCAAACTGCTAATCAAAATGTTCATTGTAGATTATTCAATATATTCAGCTTTCATTCAAATACTTCCTTGCTGTGGGAAAATAGTTTAATTATTGGAGGGACTTAAAAATGAACAAATTTAAAGTAAATAAAAATAAAGTCAATTGCTAGTGTCTTTGTTTTGTGTACCGATTTCCTAAGTGCTTTTTTATATACAAAAAAATGATTTTCTAACTTCAAAGAAACCTTTTTTGGTGACCAGTACCCATCAGCAATCATTTAATTTAATTTGGAGAGGATTATTGCATTGGGTAGAAGTTTAGTACATAGCATTTAAAGCCTATTCCATGTTTCAGTTTCTAAAACCCTACAACATGCTGTTTTATTCTCTTACAAGATATTTAAGTTGTAAAATGATTTAGCTATATAAATTGTGAGAAATATATGAAATAATACATATATTCACTATAGAAATTCTGGGACTTTTTTCTGAAAAAGAGAAAGTATTTGTCATTCATTATATTAAAACCTAGAAAATTAGTACTATCATTTTTTAGCATAAATCTTATCAGGCTTTCTTCTTCTAGATGTATTATTTTTATTTGAGTTGTTCATTTTCAACCTTTCTTTTTGCCAAGTATATTTTATGGTATAACTTACCATATACATAATTTTTGGCATCTCTTTTTCAGGTATGTTATATTATGAGCACTCATCAGTGCATAATTTTTAGCTATATTATTGAATAATTCAGTGGCAATCCACCATATGGCAATACTATAATTTAGGTTATTCTATTTTACCTAAATTTTAATCAATTTTTATTATAATAAGGCTGTAATTAATGCCCTTATTCAGAAGTTATGATCTATATCTCTGCAATTTCCTTAGGGTATGTGCTTAGAAGTGAATTTACTGAGTCAAAAAATACGCATTATTTTAAGGCTAAACATATCTCCAAATTGTTTTTCAGAAATCAAAAAACCAGAATTTATTTTCTTAAGAAATATCCAACTCCAATTGATAAGAAAGGGTAGTGCACCCTCACTGACAAATATTATTAAATTAAACTTTGTTGTTCAGTTTTAGGGTAATAAGTCAATTGCATTTTATGGTTTTAGTGAAAGTGACCAATGTAATTTTTCTTATATTTATTTTTCTTTTTTATTTCACCTTTTGTGAATTTACATTTTTGTTTATTGTTCATATAAAGCTTTCATTCTTTTCTTCTTCTAATTGGTTTTGTAAATTAAGTCTACATTTATTGGGGTGACATCCTTCATAGTGAAAGATTAACTTGAACATTTTTCATAGTAATAAAATGGAGTACCAAGATTCTGAAAGAGTCAGTCAAAGCGTTTATATCCCATGACAAGGAAAGCTATCCATCCAGGAATTATATTTCAGAGCCTAAGTTCACTTCTAATTGTCGGCTCACTGTTATTTCTCCTGGTAGAGATGTTCTTATTCTCAATTCTCTCAGTTTCATGCCAACTAGGATGATACTCTAAGGAATGGCAGAGCCACAGGCTTTAAGATTTTACATGTTTGACTCACTAAATGAAAGTGTGCTGCCCAGCAACAAATAGCACCTTCTTTAGATTGTTGTTTGGATAAGAAATAAGCCGCAAGAGTTTACGTCTTCACGGACTTTGGGTTCTATTTGTTACAGTAGCTAGGTCTATTTAACAAATGCACTGCTAATCTTTGTTCCCTGAACAACATTCATCTCTCTTGCCTTCCCCTTTCTGCAAAGGTAAACCCTAGTGTTCAACTGACTTGGAGGCAAAGCCAAAATAGTTTACCCGTATTCTATAGCCATACTCTCAGATCACATTCATGTGGCAGCCTCAAAGGGGGAAGGTGTTCTTGTTCCTTGTATTATTTCCCCAGGGCAGAAAAGAGTGACCATTGCAAGTACAAATTACAAATCGCCCACCTCATTTCATGTGGGATCAA
>PVLC010001979.1:83006-93744 GCA_004027655.1 Graphiurus murinus
AAAAAAAAAAAAAAAAAAAAAAAAAAAAAAAAAAAAAAAAAAAAAAAAAAAAAAAAAAAGAGAGAGAGAGAGAATTATCATAGGATTTTTTAAGACATTGTATCTTCTTCCCCTATTGTAATATATAACCTCCTGAAAACTTTTTAGTAGACAAAAGTCACAGGTTTTTTTTTTCCCCATATACCTATCAATTGCATAAGGAAAAAAAATAATAAAAGAAGGATCTTCAGGTCTACTAAGATAAGTTTTACTGGCTGTCTCCCAGAACACCTAGGATCTGATCAAAGCTATATACAAATGTTTACATGCATGCTGCACAAAATAAAATAATGTACTGAGCTTTTTTAACCGTTATAATTATAAGGCTTATATAAAAATTCTGTTTCCAAAGACCTGAAATGAGTATTGGAGATACATATATTTAACTTACCTAGATAATTTAATATTCATTTAGTTTTAGACACAAATACTTTATTATTAAAAAAAAAAGTCCACATTGCTTGGCATGGTGGCACATGCCTGTAATTCCAGTACTTTGGAGGCTGAGACAGGAGGATCGAAGATTTGACGAAAGCCTCAGCAAGTATTGAGAATCTCATCAACCTACCAAGACCTTGTTTCAAAATAAAAATAATAGGGCTGGAGGCATAGTTCAGAGGTAAAATGTACCTGAGTTCAATCTCCATTATTACATTATTACATACTTACATACACAAACTAAAAAAAAAAAAAAAAATGATCAGTTTCACACTGGAAATGTATCTCAGTGGTGAACACTTACCTAGCATGTGTGAGGACCTGGGCTGGATTCCCAGAAATGCAAAAGTAAATAAAATGAGAAAATATCCACCACAAAAAGTTGTATCTAGGTAATTGTTGATAAATTATTAGGATAAATTATTGATTTATCCTAATAATTGAAATTTTAGCACACAGTTACCATATTCTATTATTTTTGTTGAAATAATTTAATCACATTACAATTTAATAATATTTAATAATAGTCTTCCTTCAAATTCTTTCTCTCTCTCTCTCTCTCTCTCTCTCTCTCTCTGTCTCTCACTTTTTCTACCTCTGAGCTATAATCCCTATTTTATTTTTGGAACTTTATTTATTTATTTATTTATTTATTTATTTATTTATTTATTTATTTATCATTTATTTTGAAGAAGAGTCTCACTAAGTTGCTGAAGGCCTTGCTAAGTTACTAAGGCAGGCCTCAAATCTGCAATCGTCCTGTCTCAACTTCCCAAATACTGGGTCAAATCTTTTATAGAGATTTATTTACAAAATTATCATGAAATTTTATTCTATTAAGAATAATTGTTTCTATGTAACTTTTTGCTAGTTTCACTGTTCATCAAATTTCTTTTTTAATATTATGATCTTTCCTTCTTGAGAAACGTAATGTGATGTATTATGTAATTTTTTTTTCAGTAAAAATACTTAGGTGGTAAAATGTTCATGCTCTTGAACATCAGAGAATCTTTCTCCTGCCCTTGCAAATAAATGATGACTTTTCCAGGTGTTGAATTCTTAGGCCTTAATCTTCTTTTTCTCCCAAAGCTGCTGATGTTGCTTTATTGATTTCTGACCTTCAGTGATCAGTAGAAAAAAAAAAAAAAACCCAACACTAACCTAATTATATCTTTAAAGGCTACTTGTCTTTTCTGCTAGATATATTCATTGTGTATTATCACTAAATATGCCTAGTATTCTATGGCATTTTTTGATCTCTTTTTCCAAATCTTTTCAATGGTCAGAAAACTTCTTGGAGTATATATTTGATGATTACTTCTCCACCACCTTCTTTTGCTCTTTATTTTACTCTAATTCCAAACAGCAGTGTATTGGTTCTTCTAAATGATCAGCTACCATTCTTCAATTCTCAGCCTCCAAAAAGATAACTTTTTTGGGGGGGGGTCAAATCAACTCAAAAGATTATTTTCAACTATGACAAAATAATAAATTCATATTTAGTCTCTGCCCCCAGTTTCTGACACAGAGCCTCTAAAACATTGATCATTTTCTGAGAGAAGCACCTTCTGTTATTTTTTTTTTGAGGTACTGAGGATATAACCCAGGTGCATTCAGCCTCAAAATTACACCCCCAGCCCTATTTTTTATTTTCATTTTTATGTATGTATGTATGTATGTATGTATGTATGTATTTATTTTGCAGTACTGGAGATTGAACCCAGGGGCATTCTACCTCTGAGAAACACTCCCAGCCCTATTTTTTATTCTTTATTTCAAAACAGGGTCTCACTAAGTTGCAGAGGGCCTCACTAAGTAGCTGAGGCTGGCGGCAAACCCGGATCTTCCAATCTCAACCTTCCAATACTGAGATTACAAACATGTGCCACCACACCCAGCTTATTCTTATTTTTGAAACAAGGTCTCTCACTAAGTTGCAAAGGGCTCACTAAGTATCTGAGGCTGGCCATGAACCAGCGATCCTCCCATCTCAGCATGTGCCACCAAGCCCAGCTTGTTAAAATGTTTAATCTTAATCTCTTTTTCCTGACACAAGAGCTCCTAAAACCGTTGGAATCTTTGGAGTAACGAGTATTTTTTTGTATGCTGAATGAGCTGCCTGGTAGCTGGGGACCCTATATAGCTTCAGGATGGGGTATATCCTGAAGACTAAGGCATGCATAGGGAGTTTCAAGTATGGCAGAAGGGCTGGAGATTGAGTTAGTTAATCATCTATGGTCAATGACTTAATCAATCATGCCAATGTAATGAAACCTCCATAACAACCACCTGTGATAGGTTTTGGAGAGCTTTCAGATTGTTTTTTCTTTTAACACATCAACCTGACAGGGTTTTGACAGGCTCTGACTCTACCATGCAGACACTCCTGAATTCAGGATACTTTCAGATTTTGTCCAGGTACCTCTTTTTCTGGCTATTCATTTGTATCCTTTTCAATATCCCATATAAAAAATGGTAATGTAAGTAAAGTGTTTCCATCAGTTCTGGAAGCTGTTATAACAAGTCATCAAATCCAGGACAGGGGATCCTCCAATTTGTAGCCAAGTCAGACAAAAGTGTGGGTGACCTGAGGATCCATTCACTACTTGTGATTGGCATGAGAGGGGAAGGTGCCAGTCTTGCGGGATTGAGCCCTTAACCTGTGGAGTCCATACTAACTCTAGGCAGTGAGTGTGAGACTTGAATGACATTATATGATAGCTTACTTGGTATCTGAAGAAAACTGTTTGGTATAAAAAACACATACATTTGATGTCAAGAGAATTATAAGTAAAGGGACAATTTTCCTCTTCTATTTTAAAATATTGACATAATGTTCACATAAATTATTTCATTTCTGATCTCAGATTTTCTCTTCCTAAATTGCAACACACTAAACTTTATTGTGAATAAAAATTATTTATTTAATTTGGTTCCTCCTAATCTCTTTAGTTAGTTCACTATCTGTTCTGTTTCAATATATCTGCCTCCAATTTTGTGTTTTCCTAAACTCATAATATGTATGTATATTGTATTTGAGTTTAATTTTTATCTCTTTTTTTTGTGGTGCTACAGATGGAACCCAAGGACATTCTCTCTTTGAGCTACAATACAAGGCCTATTTTATTCTTTATTTGGAAACAGAGCCTCACAAAGTTACTGAGAGCCTCACTATTTTGAGGAGGCTGGCTTTAAACCAATGTTCTAACTTTCTCAGCTTCCCAAATACTGGGATTACAGGCATTCACCATCATGTCCAGATTACCCTGTTTGTTTTTAAATGATGAATTTAATGGATGTGCTGCTGACTCTATTCTAACTTGCAAGGATGCTGCTTACTTACGCTAGCTTGTTTATTAGTAGTTATAATTGAATATAAGCACTTTGCAAATAGTATTCTTTTCTAACTATTCAATATTATTAAATTCTTTATGTATTTATTTCTTTACTTATATTTATGGTACTGAAGATTGAACTCAGAAGGGTTCTACCACTGAGTGACACTCCCAGCCCTTTTTATTTTTTATTTTTGAAACAGGGTCTCACTAGGTTTCTGAGGGTCTTGCTAAGTTACAGAGGCTGGCCTTCTGTCTCAGATTCCTAAGTACTGGGATTTTAAGTGTGTGGCACCATGCCTGGCTTATCCAATTCATTTTTGATGATGGGGCTAGGCAATTTCAAAGTGGGCTTTAGTATACTCATTAAGAGCAGTGGTCTTTATAGAAATAGACCTGGATTAGTATTCAAGCCCCAGCACTTACTAGTCTAAATATTCACATATGAGCTCCCTTGACCCTCTGAGACTCAATTTTCTCATCTGTTAAAGTGGAAATATTAAGTGCTCATCCTTCCCCTGGTTGTTGTAAAGATTTACAAGATACTGCATATGAACCTAGTCAAACTGCCTAGCACATAGAAAGAGTTCAGTAGGCAGTAGCTCTTTTCATCATTATAATAAATTTCACAGTTAAGCCCTGCTTGTCATGCTAGTCTACAAAATAACATTAACAGTTGCAAGTAAAAAGGCCTCAAAGATGCATTCATCTATTAAAATACTAGATAAACTAACAAAGATGTATGCTTACAATGTACGAATAAAAAATAAAAGTTAAAAAATACTAGATAAACAGTAAAATATGTGTATATATATATATATACACACATACACATATGTACATACACATACATATATATGCCAGTTACTCTAATGCTTCTACTTTTCAAAAACATTATTTTATTTCAATTCTAACTTATGAAAGAGTAAATGTGGAATGACCACTGTTCCGAGGTTTCAACACCTCATGTTATATTTTACTCACATCTGCACAATTGCTCCCTGGTTACTCTCTACTGAATTTATTTATTTATTTATTTATTTATTTATTTATTTATTTATTATATTTTTTTTGCGGTACTGGGGATTGAACTCAGGGGCATTCTACCTCTGAGCTACACCTCCAGCCCTATTTTTTATTCTTTATTTTGAAACTGAGTCTCACTAAGTTGTGGAGTGCCTCACTAGGTAGCTGAGGCTGGTCGCAAACCCAGATCCTCTGGTCTCAGCCTCCCAAATGCTGGGATTACAAGCGTGCGCCACCACACCCGGCACTCTCTACTGAATTTAAAGGAAGTTTTTCATTAACTTTCTTTCTGGAGTTTACTAATAAATTGATGAACAAAACCTAAATCCAAAAATATGACACTCTTGAGGCAAGATTCTAAAATGTCATGAAATCAAGTTAAAATGTGTGCTTTATTTCCTTTTACATCAACAAGGCAACTTTAGCATTTAACTTATTTTGAATTGTTAATATATGAGTTAATACATGTGTGTTTGTGAAGAGGAAAGATACAGAGACCAAAATTTCAGCATACAAAATTGAGCCTAAATCCCCAATTAAAAGGGAAAAATGATGAACAAATATATCATAAGTAATATTTATAAACCTTCTCAAAAAGTTCAACTATGCAGAGAACAAACATATAGTGGAAATAGACCTCTTATCTCTAGAAAACACATTTGTTAGGCTTAGAAACAAGTTATAAATTATGTATACCATTGCAGCAGTGGAAATATACAATTGTTACTTGAAAATGTCATTAAGTTGTAAATAAATTATAGTTAACCCATGAGTTGATTATTTACCTCAGGGATTTGTTTTGAGGATATCTTGAATGCCTACATGATGAACAGAATTAAGTTAGACTGTGTTTTGACATTTTATCCAATTTGAAGGTAAAAGTCACACACACAGAGAGAAAGAAGGAGAAGGAAAGGGAAAAGAATAGAAAAAGGAGAGGAAAAGATAATAAAATTAGTTAAAGCAGGACCCAAAGGCAGCCCTAACACAGATATGACCACGTAGAAATTGAGATAATGGTTTTCATGTACTTTAATTTGATAAATCAAGTCACCAAGTGACAGACAATCTGATGTGTTAGCTCTATATATGAAATCTTTAAAAATTGTCAATTTGAAAATTGATTTGAAGAGACCTGAAATCAAATAAAAATTGCACAGGCAGCAATCATCTGGAATTTTGGGTAGTCTTGATTCCAATCCATGGCAGCTTCTAGTTGTATTAAATAATTAAAAGGGGCTGTATTTTTACTTAATTATTTTCATTTTCCTCATGTAACAACATAGTTGCCTACTTTTTCAGTAGCTAAATTCAGGATGCTACACTGATGAATTCCTGGTACCTGAAAAAAATAACATTACTACATACCATTTACATCCTTTCACCTTTGTAATGGAAGGAGATTCCGCTGGATTAAAAGTGCTAAACTCCTTTATGATGGAAGTATAGTGGATAAACTAGATATCTGTGTGACAGTCTAAAGATTATAAGAATAAATACTAATTAAAAATAAGAAACTTAATCCTCCCTGTTGAAAATAAGGGCAGAGATTTCCCAACCCTCTTTTTTCTAGCTCATTTGCTTTAGAAAACTTGCAATTGTAAGTACTTTCTCCACTCTTTGAAGTACATGCAAATCCCTTTGAAGAATAGGTAAGCTTTTTGTCAGCTTTTTTACCTAGGAATGTCTTTGTCAATGACCTGGGTGCCATCTTTTTGAAATGAAAACATTAAAGGAGATAACACTTCTATCTTGGAGTTTCTTTGTGGAGGCAGTATAGCACCCTAACTTCTATGAGGGACCAGCTCAGCTCCACACACGTCAAGATAGAAGTTTGTTTTCCCTCTGGATAAAGACAAACAGCTAACAGAGATGTCCAGCCCAATTACCAAGTAAAGTAAGAATGAATTATGTGTGTCACTTGGTATTGCCAAATTCTCTTGTTTAAGTATCAGTTATTGTTTATCATGAGTACCTGTCAAGTCAAGTGTGCCTATTTGTCTATATAAAATGATGAATTTCCCTTCTCTCCTTGAAATCTAGTTGATTGTCTGTGATGTTCATTACACTCTATTGTAATATTTATAAAAAATAAAAGCTCTAATTTTCCTACTACCTTTGTGGAGAGAGTTCCTGGGTTGGAAAATTGTGGTTTTAATTAAATTTCCCCAATGATATCATCTAGAATTTTGAATAGGAGTTAGGCAAGAGATCTAACTGGCCTACATAGATACTTGGAAAAAATAGCTTTTTATTAATATGCACATAAATTCAAAAGGCATCTCCCCTGATGTGAGTGTCTAATCTGGAAAAGAGAGTTGTCCTTTTCTTTACCAAAATAGAATATCTACTGTATTTTTGGAATTTCTTTGAAATATTTTCTTGTTGGTCCCCTGATTCAGTTTAGAACAACCTTTCTCATTTATTCATAAGGAAAATTGAATTCATGCAGCTTCATATTCATTAAAAATTCTATTTCCATAAAATATAAACATAAATTGTTGTTCAACTTCACAAAGGCTTCCAAGATTGTAATAACAAATAAATATCCCCACATTCATGTAGTTAAAATTAATAATGTACTATAGGCTCATATAGAGAGTTCCTTTGAAAAAACAAAGGCATTGATGAGACACTTGAAGATTTTGTTTTGTTTTGTTTTTATGGCAAAATAAGATATTTTTGATATGCCATACCATTTCTGAAGAAATCTACCTGTATAAATATTCTAGTAAAAAATCAAAATAAGGTAAAATAAAAATATAACAGGAGAAATAAACATGCAAGAAACAATGTGGAGTAGTAAATCTAGATTACAGTTAAATTCAAAGATATACTGATAATGAGGAAATGAAATTAATACAAATGTTCAGATTTTCTAAACACATTCAAAATGTAAGCTAAATTTTGAAAAAAGGATGACATTTCAAAAAATCTTGGAGGATGTGGAAAGATGAAATGTGGCAAATGGTCTAGTCTGAATGAATACAATTTTGGCTTTTAAAAATGTTTAGCATTGATTAAAAACACATAGTCAAATACATTTACTAAAATATAAAAAAGTAAACAAATTTTACCTCTACTGGAAAAAAAAATTGGGTAAGGAACTCCTAATTGCCAAATTT
Source organism: Graphiurus murinus (assembly GCA_004027655.1). NCBI lineage: Eukaryota > Metazoa > Chordata > Mammalia > Rodentia > Gliridae > Graphiurus > Graphiurus murinus. The sequence continues at coordinate 90,970 of PVLC010001979.1, forward strand.
GACATTCTCAAATATGGAGGAGTATAAAGAAAACATGTTCAACTAAGATAAGTAAGAGGATTATCTTGGCATAGATATCTGTTAATTTAACTCTTCTCCCCAAAAGTATGCACTCAGTTCATAGTCCCCAATGGAGGAAACATATGTTAAGTCAAAATAATCGTATAGTGATTTATCCCCAATCTGCCAGAGAACAGAATTATATCAGTCTAGAGACTTTAGAGAAGTCTAGGGACCTAGTCGTCACCACTAACTCTGACATCGCTTCCCTCATTTTCATTGCTGCCAATGAAGCTTAGAATGAAAGGTCTCTGAGTAACCCCTGGATGCCTGGATATACACACTGCAACTCACATCTTGGTCTTCCCTTTTGATTCTAGATTTTTTCTATCCAAGGGACTCTATCTACTATGCCCAACTACTGAATGTCACCTACTATGAATAACACCTTAATCTACTTTTTTTTTTTTTTTTTAGTTTTGGGTAACAGTTTTTAATGTGCTTTTATTGGTGAATTATCATCTCACATCATAATGTAAATCATGTTGACATTGACATACACGTACACAGGACTTGGTGCCTCCCACCTCCTCATCTCCCCCCTTCCCATACAGAGGACTGAGACTGATATTGGGATTTTCACATAAGCACATAAAGTTGATGTTAGTATTTCCAATAATGAACTTCAGTCTCCCCCTTCTCCTTCCCTTGGACCACTTCTCTGGATCCATCGAGGTTTCTCTTCTGTTTTCTGGAGTCCCTTTGGTATACCAGTTGCTCCTTAGCTTGCACATATTAAAGAAAACATATGTTCCTTCATTTTCTTTGACTGGCTAATCTCTCTTAACATAATGTTCTCCAAATCCTTCCATTTTCTTGCAAATGACATTATTTTTTTTCTTTTTTATTGCTGAGTAGAATTCTATTGTATATGTTTCCCATAGTTTTGTGATCCATTCATCTGCTGATGGACACCTGGGTTGGTTCCATAATTTGGCTATTGTGAATTGTGCTGCTATGAACATGGGTATGCATATATTACTGTAGTTCTCTGGTTTCAATCTCTTTGGAAAGATACCCAGGAGTGGTATAGCTGGATCATATGGTGGATCCATTCCCAGTTTTCTGAGGAATCTCCACACTCATCTCCATAGTGTCTGAACCAGTCTGCAATCCCACCAACAGCATAGAAAATTTCCTATTTCTCCACATCCTCGCCAACATTTATTGTTATTTGATGATTCCCATTCTGATTGGCATTAGAAGGAATCTCAATGTAGTTTTTATTTGCATCTCCCTAATTGCTAATGATGTTGAACATTTTTTCATGTACCTATTGGCCATTTATATCTCTTCTTTTGTGAAGTGTCTATTCAATTCAGTGGTCCATTTCTTAATTGGGTTATTTGTTTTTCTATTGTAAAGTCTTTTTAGTTCTTTGTATACTCTAGACATTAATCCTCTGTTAGAGGGATAGCTGGTAAAGCTCTTATCCCATTCCATGGGCTTTCTCTTTAGACTCTTGATGGTTTCCTTTGATGTGCAGAAACTTCTTAGTTTAATGCCATCCCATTTATTAATTCTTGTTTTGATTTCCTGAGTTTTGCAGGTCTTGCTGAGGAAGTTTCTATCTGTGCCTATATGTTGGAGTGTTGAACCTATGACCTCCTCTAGTAGCTTCACCATCTCTGGTCTAACTTCCAGGTCTTTGATCCATCTCAAATTTACTCCTGTGCATGGTGAGAGGAATGGATTTAGTTCCATTTTTCTACAAATGGATAACAAGCTTTGGACATCAAAGGTCTTAATTCTCCAATTAAGAGACATAGACTGGCAATGTGGATTAAAAAACATAATCTACTTTTAATACTGGAGCCTTACCCTGGTGCATAAAATATTAGTTGAGGGTCTACCCTGTTGCTTATACTAATCCTCAAATATATTCTCCCTACATCATCCTACAATAAAGAGACCATTTGAATCTATATCCATATCTAGAAATACTGCACTTGAAGTCATGATTGCACTCAGCTCTTCCATGAAAAAACAGTTGTCTTTTTTCCATTCCCTTCTCTCATAATTCCTTTCCTACTGTTGCAAAGCCAGCTTTACCCTTTGTTTTTAAAATATGACTTGAATCCCTTTCATCTTAGCTCCCCTCAAGAGACTTTACTCCTTGTTAATTTCCTTTCTGGAAATTCCATAATATCCCTTCCTTCTTTTAATCTACTTAATTTAATGTAACAAGTCTGCAAACCTACTGCCCCAATAAGAGAATTATTACAGCATTAATTACCTAATACTACCTACTTGAATGTTTCCTTTATTTTTATGTTTTCTGATGCAAATTGAGCATCAAACAATTGAATTTTAAATAAAGGAATACATCCCTAATACCCTTGAATGGAGATGTTTTGTGCTACAATTAGATGTTAATTTACTATTTTCATCTTGCAATGCACATAATTGCTAAATAAATGATGATGACATCTAAAAGGGATTTCTATAAATTTCTTAGTCATGTGAGTGCCATATGAAAGGATCATTGAGAGTAAATTAATTTTTAAAAGACTATTTCAATTTTAAAATCATATTTATAATGTTACTAACATTGAGACTACTTTAATAAAATTTTCTCAGACCTCCAAGATAAAAATTTAAATCCTTTCATTTTTCTATACTTGTCACTTGCTTAATTGGCTTTGAGTTCCTTGTGGAAAAAATGATTAGGAACTAGATATATTGAAAAGCAGACAGATAAAAGAAGCTAACGAT
>PVLC010001979.1:93844-126614 GCA_004027655.1 Graphiurus murinus
GAACAACAACACCTGCTGGCGAGGGTGTGGAGAAGTGGGAACCCTAATACATTGTTGGTGGGATTGCAAACTTGTGCAACCACTGTGGAAAACAGTATGGAGGATCCTCAGACGAATGGGAGTGAACCTACCATATGACCCGGCTATACCACTACTGGGTATATACCCACCAGAATGGAAACCAAATTATCAGAACGATTTCAAATAATAATATATACTTACTTTGTTTTAAATATATACACTATTATTTTATTATTAAAATTAAGTCACAATGATCTACTAAACAATCAATGAGTTAATCATTTATTGTGAAAGTTTATGATTTTCTATAGAAAGCAGCAGGATTCACTGGTAGTTGTCACTCTCTCAAAACCAAGATTGAATGCAGATGCAGAGGTGGGAAGAGGTGAGTCAACAATCAAATGAGGCTAGCATGGGCATGCAGAACACAATATTCAAAGTTATGGGTGTTCTGGTTTCTTCTAGGAAGCATAGCTTCTTGATAAAATTGGTAAAATATGGACGGAGATATCTAGAACATATGGAACCCATGCCAAGTCAGCACATAGTCTCTTCATTTTGACAATGTGATCATAAAGAATGCATTACCATCTAGACTTAGACTTGGAAGTAGGATTCTGAATCCTGTGAAGGGGGATGGCCAGAGAAATGTAAGAAACCAGAATATATAGAAGACTCCTATAAAGGGACAGAGGAGCATCAAGAAATAAAGCATAAAGAGAAACAACAGCACCAAATTCTTAATCTTGGAGGATAATGAACATCATTTTTCTTTCCTCAATGGCTAAAGTCTGCAACTGGAATCATCAATCAAATTTTACTACAGAGACCTATAAAACTTTGAGTAAAGAGACACCGGGAAGAAGGGGGGAGAAATTGTATTTATAGTTCCATTAGAATATATTGCCTTCTAGGATATTAGTTCTGTTGGGAAGTATACACTTTTATCTTTAAATTTGTGTCATTTGGAAGCTGACATTCAGATTTTCTTGATAAAGGTGAATTATATTTCATTTTGACAGTTGTAACATTAATTTTTAAGGGATGTTTTTCAACTATTGATCAAGTTTCAGTGGAAAAGAAGTCATGTTTCATATATACATATATATTCACATTTTATAGACATTATGCTTTCTGTTTTTGAATTTTTTGTTGTCTATAGAAATTTTTGTTGAAATCTTTGAAGACCTAACAGATTTTGTCTTTTTAAAGTTTCCTCACTTCTTATCTTGTCACATCAACATGCTACAAAATTTTAATAACAGATGAATATTTCATTTTAAGTCTTCTGTTTCTCTGAAAAGACATAATAAATGCTTTAGAGCAAAGTGGCAACTAATACAATATTTTTAGTGTCCTGACAAAACATAGAGATTGAGAACTTTGTTGTAGGGGGGAAAAGCATGAAGAAATCTTGATTCTACTACTTATGCATCCTGTTGGGCAAGATGCCTAAGTTTACTGCACTTATTCTTTTTGATGGAAAAAGAATCCCAATTCTTATGTGACCTACATTGAAATGCATATGAGATATTAATAGATGTACTTAAAAAAACAAGAGTATTGCTATCATAAGAAATCAAATGGCCCTAACACTGAATACCATAAGGGAATCTGAAGAGAAGACTACTTCTCAGCAAAGTACAGGGTTTAAATTATGCTATTTGCTGACTCTAAGGGGCCATGGTCTTTCTCCAGTACAACAGTAACTTCAGGCTTTTGCCTTGGAAAATCAAATTCACCACTGCTCTTTCCTTGGAGTCTATGTTACCTAGAAAAAAGAAGTCTTAACAATAATAGCAAATTCTTCCTTAATACCCATATAAGATATCAATCATTAACCCAGAACACATTTTCTCTGAGTTCAGTGTCAAAATTCTTCCAAAGTACCTCGTACAGCCACTACCAACTAACAGGGGAATATATATAAAAGACAAAGACTATTTACTACCCTTGAGCTAAAGTGTTAGTATTTCCATCCTAGTCATGATGTATGCCTTCCAAGAGTGGCCTTTTGGGGACAATGCCTTTGCTACAGACTTCTTAACGAAGAGTGGGGTTTTCACTGATTAAATAGGTTGTTTACAGCAAGTAGTAGAGAATGATTAGCAAAGTAAAATTGGGAACAGTAAACATCAGCACATCACAATGGTCTCTTCTTGTTCTGATCATCTGCAGAGGGACTTTATAAGCATAATTTGCCAATAAGAGAAAACATAGAGAGGAACAATAAAAATGAGGCTTACAGGTTCAGATTGTATGTCTTTTACTTTGAAAGCACTGCAAGACACAAAGGAAGGCCCAGGGTACATATGCTAATAAAGGGCCCAGGAGTTCATCTTATGAAAGTAAGACTTATAGCTCCAAGTTAAGTAAAGAGAAAAGAACATTATATTGAAGCATGAAATATGAATATGTTCATCTCTTAGGGAAAAGTTTTCTCCCATTTTATATTTCATGAGCATCTTAAGAAATATCTAAATAAGATTTGTACAAGGGAAAAGTTCATTTATCTATTTCTGTGTAACAACCCATTCAAAATCTTAGTGACTAAAATAACACCCGTTCCATTGCTTCTCATTGATCTATAACTTTTAGGACACGGGCAGGACCAAACTGAATGATACTTTGGACAGCTCTACATCCACTAGGGCCACTCAATGGACTTCAGTTTCTGCCAGGGCAGATTCTGAGAGTACAACATTGCTAGGATGGCTAGAAAGCTGAGCCCACCTAAGCCACTCTATTTCTCTCCATGTTATTTCAAGGCCTCTGCATCTCTCCAGCAGGATGGTTGGACAAGTTGCATGATGGCTTCCAGTTTCCTATGAACTGGACCCAGAAAAAAAAAAAGGTAAAGCAGGCACAAAGTCCACACAAATTTAAATGGAGAGGTCATATACTTCAACCCTCAGTAGGAGACATCTCAAAGAATTTGTGGCCATTTTTAACTATATGAAGAGAGGATTCTTGGTAGTATATCTTCTGATCTCATCATTGGGTAATCCTGACCCTCAGAAAAATTTCTGCTTTGTTGCTGCTCTTCTTTCAGGAGGCTATTAAGAATATCTAATTTAACAATCAACAAAATAAACAATGTATCTTTTTTCCTAATTTTTATCTTTCTCTTCACATTATTGTCCCACAACATTGCAAAACAAAGTTACTAGTTTTAAAAGCATCAGTGATCTAGGCTGACTTTTTTGTCAAAGATTCATTTTACATAGAAATGACTTGCAAGAGTCCTCTTAGATTAGGTATAGTAAGACAGTTTCTAATTTTAGCTCTATTATAGCTTAGACTCAGTCTTTTAACCTCCCTGATTCTATTTGGATAATAAGCTTTCCCCTACCTAAAACTTAGAATTTCTGGCTAATTAGTAAGGTAATATATACTAAATTCTTTTGACTTTCATGTATAAAAGAGTATTATAGTTGAACTCATTAAAATTCCAATTTCAAACACTATAAATTAACATATGCAACTTCAAAAGATATGTTAAATTGTTCAAAATACAAGAAAAAATTTTGACAGTAGTGTACTCTGGATGATTTTGCCTTATTGTTTCAAAATTCAAAACTTTCATTTTGATCCATGATGTTCCTTTATATTGTCTTACCCTGATTATTCTACTAATTGCAGACAAATATAGTAAAGTATATTTAGGAAGTTATTTAAATACCCCTTAAAATTATGGAAGTAATATGCTTATTACAGAACTTTAATATATATGGGATATATAATATTAAAATATATGGAAGGAATAATTATTTTTCTTGTTAGATTAGGATTTCATTCTGCTCTAACAGAGAATATCAGATTCTATGCAAACAAAATCTGTCAGCTACATAGATATTGCTACACCAGATCTCTAACAGATTATGTCATATTGAAACCAAAGTCTTTTTCTTTTTTTTTTTTTTTTTGTGGTACTGGGGATTGAACTCAGGGGCATTCTACCTTCGAGCTATACCCTCAGTCCTATTTTTTATTCTTTATTTTGAAACAGGGTCTCACTAAGTTGCAGAATGCCTCACTAGGTAGTTGAGGCTGGCGGTGAACCCCGGTCCTCTGGTTTCAGCCTCCCAAATGCTGGGATTACAAGTGTGTGCCACCACACCCAACTCTAAAGTCATTTTTAAATGGTTTCCTTTTCTTGTTGTCCCATCTTGGGTGCCAAAATGATATGAGATGTCTCCTCTTACTGGCTTCTTGCCCAGTGGATTTCAGTGAATAAATTCTAAGGACTAATTAAAAGTATTGAAATATAAAAGTTTATTTGTAAGACAAGGAAAGAGAAAACAATAATATCACCCCCCCCAGGAGGAGTGTCCCTGAAATAGAGTTATTAAAATACTTGGGAGCTGAGCTTTCATATTTTCTTATGGCCCTCCATCTGTTCTTTTGTGATTCGTCATAATTGGGTCTTGGGCCCCAGTGTCTTTACCCTGGCTTCAATCCTTGATTTGAATAGTTATCTCCTAGTCTGGTGGGCTCTATTCTTCTGGCATCATTTGTCTGCTCACATCCTCTCATCCTTTTTACACAGGTTGCCCTCAGAATGCAGGCCACAGAAGGGACTAAATTTTTGTATTGATTTCTATTGTCCTTTCCTGGTCATTGTTACCTTTATATCTCCCTATTTTTGTTCTTTATAAAAAAGGCTCCCTTAAATTTTCCTGTTGCCAGGTCCTCTGCCATGCCTCAATATCTCCAGTATGATTGTTCACTGATATCCAAATTCAAGGGTGGATAAATGTCATCATTGTTGGACATTTTATGGTTGATTGGATTTGTGGCAATGGGATATGTCTGCAACACTCTTTCCCAGATATCAATGTGTTAATCCCTTTATCTGTTACAAATGTAGCTGATTTGTTATCCACTAAGACTTATACTGACCAGTCTTATAAATTGCAACTCAGAAGCATAGGCATACAGTCCATATCTCTCTTATTTTGCTCTACTTATTCCCTTCTTTGGTGCCTGGCAACATATAACATTCTATATAACTTACTTATATGTTAGTGTGTATTGAGTTTTTCCTGTCCTTTAAATAATGATATGCTATAAATGTAAAGATTTTGTTGTGTTCATTAATATACCTCCAGACATCTAGAATAGTGTGTGACATAGAATAGGTGCTACTTTCTGAGATTAGCTGATCTCATTTAACATAATGTTCTCTAGTTAGTTCATTTTTCCTGCAAATGGCATAATTTTGCTCCTTTTTATGATTGAGTGAAACTCCATTGTGCATATATAACACATTGTTTTATCCATTCATCTGCTGACAGACACCTAGGTTGGTTTCATAATTTGGCTATTGTGAATTGTGCTGTTAAACATGAGTATGCATGTATCACTATAGTATTTTTACTTAAATTCTTTGGGAAATGTACCAAGGAGTGACATAGCTGGATCATATGATGGTCCTATTACTAGTCTTTTTGGGAACATCTATACTGATCTCCACAGTGGTTGTACTAATTTACAATTCCACTAAGAGTATACAAGCATTCCTTTTTCCCCACATTCTCACCAACATTTATTATTCTTTGCATTCTTTATGATTTCCATCCTAACTGGAGTTAGATGCATTTCAGTATAGTTTTGATTTGCATTTTCTTGATTGCTAAAGATGTTAAACACTTTTTAATATAAACACTGGCCATTTGTATTTCTTCTTTTGAAAAGAAAAGTGTCAGCTGGCCATGGTGGTGCAGGCTTGTAATCCCAGCATTTGGGAGGCTGAGACCAGAGGATCTGAGTTCACGGCCAGCCTCAGCTACCTAGTAAGGCATTCTGCAACTTAGTGAGATCCTTTTCAAAATAAAGAAAAAAAAATAGGGCTGGGGGTATAGCTCAGAGGTAGAATGCCCCTGAATTCAATCCCCAGTACCGCAAAAAAAAAAAAAAAAAAAAGTAAAGTGTCTACTCAGTTCAAATGCCCCTTTCCTTTTTTATTGACTTATTTGTTTGGGGGTTTAATTTTTGTTTTGTTCTTGTTTGGTTTGTTTTATTGAGTTCCTTATATATGGAACTACATATTAGTTCTCTGTTGGAGGACTAGATGGGAAGATTTTTCTCAAATTCTTAAAGCTTTTTCTTCATGTTCTTGATTGTTTCCTTTGCTATGAAGAAGTTTTTAAATTGGTGACATATCATTTATTGATTCTTCCTTTTATTTCCAGAGCTTTGGAGTTCTTAAGTAAGCCTCAACCAGTGCCTATATGTTGGAGAGTTGGTCCTATGTTTTCTTCAAATAATTACAAAGTTTCTGGTCTAGTTTTAAGATCTATAATCCATTTTGAGTGGACTTTTGTAGAGGATGAGAGATAGGAATTTAGTTTCATTCTTCTACATATGGATATTCAGTTTTCCCAACGCCATTTCTTGAAAAGGCTGTATTTTCTCCAGTGTATATTTTTGGCCCCTTTGTCAAAAATCAGCTGCATGTAAGTGTAATTATTCTCAGGGCTTCTTGGAGATAGTTTTCACTCCAAGTTTGGCAAAGAAAATGTACAAAATGAGCGTGAGATATTTTAGGCCGAAAAGAAAGGGATCAAACAAATACAAATGGATCATACCTAAATAATATACAATCCAATTGACTCCTATCAGTATAAATGGAATAATTTGAAGATTAAACACAAACACTGAATTTGACTTTTCATGTCTAACATCCAAGGAACTTGGAAATCACCACTCCTATTTTTATAGAGACAGACATTAAACCAAATGAAATTAATGACATTTCTTGAATCTATCAGAGAACTGATGTTGAAAAGCAAATTGTTACCAGGATGGAAGTCCTGACTACGTCCTCAAGGGGAGGTGGACATTGACTCAGTCCATGAGGACCCTTGACATTGTCATAGAAAGGACAAGTCACAGTGAGGCACAGTCTGATTTCATTGAGAGGACAGAAATACACATTCTGAGAGGCAGGGTAGAGCTACATGTTCTTAGCTAGGCATATTTATACATGTAAAGTCTCTAGGATAGGTATATGAATAAGAGGCTTCTTTTTGTTTCCCTTTGTCTTGGAGGCTGGATATATTTATTGCCTACTAGCAGCTATTTTCTTCTTTGTTTTTATTTTAAAAAATCTATTAATTTCCTCTTCAGCATGTTTTGTTGTTGCTGGTGTGTGTGTGTGTGTGTGTGTGTGTGTGTGTGTGTGAGAGAGAGAGAGAGAGAGAGAGAGAGAGAGAGAGAGAGAGAGAGAGAGAGAGAGAGCTTAAACATTACTACCATGGTATAAACTTGAGGGTCTGATGAAAGGTATGATATGCAGATGAAGTAGTCCGGTGGTCTACAGAAAAGTCCTAATAATTGATTTAATTGTGTTGTTTGTGATCCATTTATGTGAAAGTGAACTTTGAATCTCTATTATTAATCATGTCCTATCTTGTTTTATCCCTCTTGTCTCCTTTCCACCTATCCTCATTTCTTATATCTTACATCAAAACTACTGCTTTGAGTTCTATAGAGACCTAGATCAAGAATCACAACCCAAATCTCATTTGTACAAAACTATTCTGAGCCACGAACTGGTAAAACGTAAATACTAATTTTGACAAATTGTTGGTAGCTGTGAAAATGAAAAGTTTCTGGGGGCCACAATTTTAGGAACCCCCTGTAATATTAAACATGACCAAATTCTTACCTAGGTTAATATAAATCTTCACACTAAAGGCCTATGTAGCTTGGCAAAAAACAAGTCAAAATATAGTATGAAGAGTCAAAGTAAGCATTAGTACCAGATTCAGATACAATATAGATGTTGGAATTATCAGTCATGGGATTTAAAATTGCTATATTATAGGTTCTAATGGAAGAAGTACACAGCATACAAAAACAGATGGATAATATAAGCATGAAGACAGAAATCTAAGAAATCATAAAAAGGAAATGACTGAAATTAAAAACATTGAACAGAAGTAAAGAAGGCCTTTGATAGGAATCAGTAGACTGGACACACACACAAAAAGAATCAATGAGCTTGATAATATGCCAGTAACAATTTATCAAACTGAAATGAAAAAGGAAAGAAGATTGAAGCAACAACAACAAAAGAATAGAGCATCTAAGAGCTATGGGGTAATTTCAAAAACTGTAACATACTAATAGTGGATTATCAGGAAGAAGGAATAGAGTATATTACAGAACAAATATTTGAAGTAACAATAGTAAAATTCCTTCCAAAACTAAACACAGATATAAAATCATAGATTAAAGTCCTCTATATGGGAAAGGTGGAGATGGGGAGGCGGAGGGGCAGCACCAAGTGCTGTGTGCATGTATATCAATAGCAACATGATTTACATTATGATGTAAAATGATAATGCACCAATAAAACCACATAAAATAAATATATGTAAGCATAAAATAAAAATAATTATTATAAATTTAATTTTTAAATTATAATTCTTTTAAATGATTATGGCTCTTTTTAAAAACTATATTTAATATTCTATATAGCTCTTGAATAAATTAGTTATCAATAAGAAAAAAAAAGAAGCTCAAAGAAGGCCAAGCAAGAAAATGTGAACAAAACTACACCTGTCATATCATATTCATTCTGAAAAAGAGACAAAGAAAAATCTTGATACTGGATGATTGAGGGTAGAATACTTTATCTATTTAGGGAATTATGAAAGCAAGAAGAAAGTGGAGTGAAACATTTAAAGTGTTAAATCACACACACACACACACACACACACACACACACACACTCCCACACACTGTATCCTAAAATTCTAAGTTCAGAAAAATTATATTCAAGAATGAAAAAAAATAGTCTTTTTCAGATAAAAACAGAGAATTCACTGTGAGCAAGGTCTGCCTTGCAAAACATGTGAATATAATACCGAATTCAGCTAGACCTGTAATCTCAGTATTTGAGAGGCTAAGACATGAGAATTGTTGCAGGTTTGAGGCCAGCTTCAGCAATTTAGTGAAACTCTTTTCCAAATATATAATAAAATAGAACTGGGAGTATAGCTCATGGGTAAAATGCCCCTGACTTCAATATCCGATACAACATTATAATAAAAATATTAATAATAATAATAAAATAATAATAATGATAATACTGAATTCAAGAAATTAATCACACAGAACATATGAAATGCATGAATTAAAAATGTTACCTCCTTACACACACACAAAACATATGGATCTCCAACGAAAGTTCCTAAGGCATGAATTCATTATTTTGAAAATCTAATAAGAAACAGAACAAATCAATCATTTATACTGCCTTCACCGGACAAACACTATTTCAAGACAAGAAAATAGTTGATGTGTAAAAATTGCTCTATAAGAAATATTCCATATAATAAATTCAAAAGATACAATAGAATTACAAAAACATCATCTTGTGGCATCTAATGAAATAATGGATTTTGCCTATTATGACCAATCAAAACCACTGAATGAAATACGGCACAGAATTTCATGAAAGGGAGGACACTGGGCTTTGTCTGGGCCCTAGTCAGCAGACGCATCACCACATGTGGAACAACAACGTATCATGTGACTCCCAACATAATGCATGTAAAGCATCCTTGCTTCCTCCCAAATTGAATTTAAATCTAATTAAACCTCTAGATCTAACCACCAGCATGAAGGCTCTGTGAGTGATTGTAGAATAAGATAGATGACATCCCTGGAAGCAATAAGCCACATTTAAGATATACTACAAGGATAAATGACCTGATGTCTCCAGCAAATCAATGGCATAAAAAAGCAACAAGAAAAGCACTGTGTAGACCTTATTTGGATCCTGATTTCAGCAAATTAACACCAAAAGAAGAGCTTCGAGACAATTAGGTCAATATAAATATAGATGGTTATTAATAGAATTAAAGAATTCATATAAATTTAGGTAATATCACAGAACACTATTAAAAAAATTCTTAATAGTTAAATTCATACTAAATCCCTATTAGGAGAAATGACATGTTATATGAGATTTTCTTTAAAGTTTCTCAGCTTAAGAATATGGAAGGGGTGTGGTTAATGAAACAAGCCTGTCAAAGTGTTGATGATTGTTGTAAGTAGATGCTGGATGTATATGGAGATTCAGGGTCCAAAATAAAAACTTCTCTAAGCAATTTTTTTCAATACGAAAATCTTGAGGTGGTGATTGATTGGGTAAGAGTTTAAAGTTAACCTATAACTCACCTGTTTAGGCAGGTCTAAACAGTTTAGTTGAAATTACATGTGAAACTCCCCCCAAAAAAGAAAAAAAAGTCATCCTATTCTTGAATTAGTGGCTTTCTTGAATAAAAAAAAAATTGAATAAGAGATCATTAATTGAATAATGTAATACTTATTTGGGATTTACTCAAAGTGTGAAGAACATAATTAAAAAGAAATGTATTGGGGCCTTCAACACCCAGAAAAAGATAAGAGAATTTGTTTAGTACTTTTTTTTTTTTTTTTTTTTTTTGCGGTACTGGGGATTGAACTCAGGGGCATTCTACCTCCAAGCTATACCCCCAGCCCTATTTTTTATTCTTTATTTTGAAACCAAGTCTCACTAAGTTGCAGAGGGCCTTACTAGGTAGCTGAGGCTGGCCGCAAACCCAGATCCTCTGGTCTCAGCCTCACGAATGCTGGGATTACAAGTGTGCGCCACCCCACCGGCTTTAGTACTTGTTTTAAAGAGGTAACTGACATCATAAACTATAAAAGAAGGGCTTTTTAAAAAAAATTAATTTTTTATTTAACAAATAGCATATTATTATCACATTCATCAGGAAAAACACATTTTACTGAGTCAGATAAAAATAAAATAAAATCCTCAAGTATGAGTGTTTAGAAAGCAAAGAAACTTAGACACATAGAGTTACTGAGACTCTTGGCCATCCCAAAGCAGTCAGAGAATGAAGCTAAAACTTCCTGTGAGTACTTGGGCTGAAAGTCATGAAGGTGTGTCCCAGAGGAAAAAGAAATGAAGAAAGAAATGTCTTGTCTGATAAAATTCCTAGAATTTCATATTGTGCAGGAACAGGCTAAAATGAACAAATTAAAATAATTTGTTAAAAATAAATTTATATGTTTTTTAATTTATAGTGAGAAAGTCAGACATTCTAATACAACTAGAATCTAAGACAATAAAATTGCAGGTAGACATAGATATATGTGGATAGAGAGAGATAGTTATAGATACCGATATGGACATATGCAATCTCTTATGCCAAAGAAATATATATATATATGGCTGACTTTCTAAAAGAAATGACATAATTACTGGCTGAGTAATTTAGTATTTTATATTGCTTAGTCTTATGATATTAACTGTTATATAAAATTATGTCCAACACAAACATTTTTAAGGCTTTGTTTCTAATTGTGAAAAGTTTCAACATGTTTATATCCCAAGAGTGGGAAGAATAATTCTTCTATTTCTCAGTGCCTGCTTATATAGTCTAAAATGCTCAGTAAGCAGAAGTAGAAACAATTGTTCCAATAAAATTCAAGCACTATTTTAATTGGGTCCATAAAGGAGAGGCAAAAAAAAAAAGAAGAAGAAGAAAAGATTTATTAATGTCTCTTCAGTGTTTCTAACATACTCACACTGACCCCAACTTTATTATGAGCAGATAATCATAAAGTTTTCATCCTGATGAAATCTACTTGGAATTCTTAGGGTCAGGAAGAGAATGTAATGACAGAAGAGGTAATTTCATCTCAGGGATTAGTATTAGAACAGAAAGATTTTTTCCTTAGACTTTTTTTATTCCAGACTGCAAACATTAGATGTTATTTATTTAATAATTCATATCCTGCTTCATTCCAAAAATGATTTAAGACAGTATATTGGATATCTCCTCTTTGAAACAATCCTAAAACACAACAAAAAACTCCATTTTAGAGAACAGAGAGGTGAATAATGAATGGATGGAACTTTCACAGGGTCAGGAACAAAATCAGACTTGAACCCAGAAATATTCAGAGATTTTCATTCTTTTTATTCCTTGTTTCTAATTCTGAGTTTTTTATGGAATGCCCAAAAGTGATTCCCTAATTCTTTCATTCTTTTTTAAGATATTCTCTAAGCTAGAATCAGAGCTCTAAGTGATTTCTTGTAAAGGTTGAATGTTCCATATTTTGAAGTGTCTGAGGCAATTAAATATATATTCATTGAATAAGTTATAAACTGTGATTTAAACATTTTTAGATGAAAAAAAAACAATAAGAATTTAGGGATCTTTTTAAAGGGAAGCTAAGACTAAGTTCTCCACTAGGAGAGAACACGAACACGAACTAATACACTTTTCGTGTACTAGTAAGCACACGAAAAGTACTCAACTTACTTTTTCCTTAGATGTGTATGTACACGCCTCAATTTACTGCCTTCATTTTTTCTATTCCTTTGCTTCTATCAAGCATTTCTCTTGGATGATACATATTTTAAACAAGTTGAACAGCATTGAAAAGAAATAAATAATGCAGGAAAAGAGAAGGACAAGCAAGATCAACAGTCAATTCCAGAGCACTTTCTAACCAGAGTCAGCTTGGTATCTCCTAAAGCCTCCTATCAGCAGGCCACCTAAACCCGAGCCCCCTGATACCAACTTCCCTGTGTCCCCACTGGGTAGCTCACCCTTCCATTCAGACCTCCTGTTCTGGTTGCCAGATTTCCTCCTCTTTTGCTCTCTCTTTGTATTTTGCCTGTTTTTTAGTAGTTCAGTTAGGAATTTTGAATTATTTTGTTATATTTTTGCCAACATTTCATGCTTTTGTTATATCGTATACAGAATTTTGACAAGTTTCACATTTTGAAGTATTTCTGGTTACTTTGGCTGGCACAGTTCTTCTAAAGTCCTTCGTGACACCCTATTAGGAAAAGTTTAGATGGAATTCTTCCCACATGAATGTCAAAACTATTCTATTATTCTATGGACTACAGATATATAGTCTGTTTATGATAGTCTATGAAGTTATATATCTATAAAGAGTGTCCTGAGGAATGAGTTTATTTCCATGATCAGTCATTTGAATAAGTGACTATCCTTCATACTGGAAAATTAAAGGGTGGAAAACAGGCTTTACAAAGATATTGGGAGGTTTACCTCTCTTTCTTATACTCCCAAAGTATAGCTAGGTTGGTGCTTCTCTATGCCAAAGGTTGAAGATAACAATGAGTGAAAGCAAGGATATAAAGGACATGAGAGGTTTGTAGTGCAAACCTCTTTCTTATAAATATAATTGCCTAAATTTCTAGTAGCTACACTGCTTAATTTCTTCATATTATCATGTGATATTTAGTTAAATCAGTTTGAAAATGCTAGGCTCTCTAGATTTTGCTGAAAAGTATGGGAAAAAAATCATGCAATTTAATTTGAAGAATTCTGGAAAACTCCAAAAAGAGATGGCACCCAGAGGAATGGCACTTCTGCCCCTGGGCCAGCTGTTCTGATCCATCAGAGCCTGTTCCAGTGATCATCCGGGAGGCTCTGGACTGAACATCATGTAAAGCAAGTGCAATGTCCTTCCAGTCTGTATCTGTCCATTTTCTGTTGCTAAGAACATAATATGACACGCTAGATAAGTTTTAAAGGAAACAATTTTACTTTGGCTGACAGTTCTGGTCCAAAGCTGAGAGGTTATACCTGGTGATGGCGTTCTTGCTGACAGAGTCCCTAGGTAGAAGGATCGCACGGATGTGTGTGTCCTTGGCTCTCTCCCCCTCTTCAGGAAGCCTCCAGTATTCAATCACCATGACCTTACATAATGCTACACACCTCCAAAAGCTCCCACTTCTAACTGCCCCCCCCCCGCAGTCATATCAAGTTTCTACACTCTTAATACCTCACATGGGAGTTAAACAACAACATACATTTCTGAAGGGAGGAACAGGTTCAAACTATAGCAACTCCCTACACTATTGCATCTCCCCAGGCAGTTTTTCCAGAGCTGTTCTTCATTCCTTAAAATCCTTCACACTCCATCTAACCACCATCATTTTACAAAGCAGATTTTATGAATATTATTTTAATTATGATTTTTGTGATATAGGTTTGGATTTTCCCTCTGTCTTCATATCATTTGCTTTTGTTCCAGATACTGAGAAAGAAGGCAATGAGCCTAGCTCTTGCTGCTTATAAAGACAGTAGTTTTCCCTATTCTCCCATCAGTTTATGTCATACTGCTGTCAAGGTTTAGAGGATTAGTTGATACCTCAATGCAATGGGAATTCTGGATGTAGGTGGGCTGGGCAGTGTGAGAGATCCAGAGACAAGGCCTCATGCTCTTTAGTGCATAGATAAGTATAAGGTCTCACTACTTCTAACAGGAAGGGGAACAGATGTGTGTGGCATGCACATGGGATTGAATAGGCACAAAGGGAGATAGTATTAAGTGTGGCTGCAACTTGGAAATAAGCTCAAGCTCTGAAAATTAAACTGGGAACAACAAGGACTAATACAGGAGAAGCTTTGCCTGCAAACACCATCTTAAAAGCCAATGGTTCCAAGACCCAATATAGAAAGATGACATCTGAAAATCTAGTCAAGGTATATAAACATTTCTTCATGGCAAATACAGTTGAGTTTTAATATATCCTTTGACACCCAAGGAGTAAATTAGAAGCATGATCCATTTAAAGTCTCAAACTTAATAACTCCTAAAAGGAACCAAAAAAGCACATTGTCTGTGTGTACCCAATTCTGCCAAAGGGAATGACATCCTCCTTATTTTATGTACAGGGTCAACAAGAATATCTCAGATAGAGCCAGATGTGCCAGTCACCTCCGAACTGCTGTCGTGCTCTAATTCATATTTACCTACCAACTTCTTGAGTTTGACTTGATTTTTTCTATAGACATTTGAACAGATAAATTTGAATTCTGCCCTGAGGGGCTTGTATTAGTACTAGGCTTTTCTTCTCAGCTCTCTAACATGAAAAATGACTCCAGCAATATGTGACTTACCCATCAGTCGTTCATGAGTTTTGTTTCAATGACTCATGGCTAGTTTCTAACTCCTTCTTGAGTATAAGTAATTCTAGACTTCCAGGTTAAAACCTGGGACACTGCATCTGCCAAGATAACACCTTCACTAAAAGAGCCTGCCCAAGGAGACTTACTGCTCTCCATCTCTGACATCTTATTTCTCTTTGACTTTCACAGTCATGCTTACATACATCTATATTCATATTTTGAGTAGAATAAGAGTTAAGAATAGAGAACAGATAAATGACATAAATTATCCCCTATTATTGAAAAGATTTATAACTTGAGGAATTGAATGGGTAATAAAAACAGGAAAAAGAGTCAAGAAAGGAAACTTCACCAGAGTGACATTTCTTAGGAAATAAGTAGAGGCATAACCAGAACTTATGCAACAATGTCAAGTGTAAAAACTATATGTCAATGTATTAGTGCCACTTAACAATTCTAGGCTGAAATGAAGTTCCTGCTACATAGAAATAGTATCACTTCCCTCCCCCATGCTCACTTCGTCATAGGGCTCAGCTATGGAATCCCAGGGACAGGCAACATTCATCAGTCATGTTTTGATAGCAAGAGGCAACAGACAACAAGTGAGTATTTCCATGAAATGAAATGGAATATGTCTAGACATTAGTAGTTCCAAATAGCACATGCAATCAGGTTGCCCTTGGCAACTCAGGGAAAGTTAACTTATATTCCTGAGTTATGTATGAGAAAACTAGTCAAGTCCTCACATGGAATCTGTGTCATCTTGCAAAAAGAGCAGACATCCACATTCTGTCCTAATGTATCAGATTCAGTTGCCAAAGCTAATATACAAGGGTGACAAAAAAGGGAACTGAATGTTCTTCTTTAAGTTCTAAGTAGAGATGTGAATAATATGAGACTAATTTTTTCTTTTGACATGACCATTTACATTCCTTTCACACTAGGTATGAAAACTGATTGTGACAATAGGACAGGGTACCCCAGGAGTGGAGGAGTGCTATAATTAGCAAAATGAATCACATTCCCAGTAATTTCACTGTAACTATAATTTTCTCTGCCTGAAATGCTAAAGACTTCTGAAGTCAATAGGCTCTCTGGGTTGCAAGGAATGCATAGTGCTCAGTGCTACTCAGTAAGAAAGTGTTTCAGAAAGCAAACATAACATTTCCAGGGATGGGCCATAGTAAACTACTAAGAACGAAGAAGAAATTCAAGTTTAGTAAAAGTAGCTTTGTCAGAAGGAATGTGGAAGAAATGAATGTGAGGCTTTATTGGCTCAACTGAAGAAAATCATCAAAATGCATTAAAAGACACTGACTTGAGAACATACAATTCATCATATCTGGCCCTTATTATAAATTTCCTCTACTTATATGTATTTCCATTTATGCCCATAACCAAAAAAAGAGAGACTTTCTTCAAGATTTAAAACTGAAGCCGGGCGTAGTGGTGCACGCTTGTAATCCCAGCATTTGGGAGGCTGAGACAGAAGGATCCGGGTTCGCGGCCAGCCTCAGCTACCTAGTGAGGCACTCCGCAACTTAGTGAGACCCTGTTTCAAAATAAAGAATAAAAACTAGGGCTAGGGGTATAGCTCAGAGGTAGAATGCCCCTGAGTTCAATACCCAGCACCGCAAAAAAAAAAAAAAAAAAAAAAAAAGATTTAAAACTGGTATCAGAAAGATAAAACTTTATTCCCAAATACAAATATGTAATTGTCTTGGTCAACATTCTCAGTGCTATAATCCAAAATTAATGACCACACAACTTAGAAGAAGGAGGATTTGTTTTCTCAAAGGTTTTTTGAGGTTCAGAGTTCAGTCTCTGTGAGATCAGGGTCTGGGCTCAGAGTATGGCAGCAGAAAATACAGAGAAAGAAAGCACATGGGGTCTGCTCCTCCCATCACAGAGGCCAGAAGCAGAGAGACAGAAAGCAAAGGGGTGAGAGAACAATAGATGATTTCTGAGGCCACAGCCCTCAAGGACCCCTCCTTAGCAACCAAGGTTGGATTCCAACATTGCTACCATGTTTCCAATAGGCCTAGGGGACATTTTAAATCCAAACCATTACCTTAAAATTTTTGCATAGTCTTGAAATTTTGGTTGAATTTTAGTACCATCTTTTAGTAAACAAAAGTAGGTTATAGGGACTGTGCATTTTCACATTTTGTGCAAATGAAATATCCTTAAGTTCCAGTTCTACAAATGAGGTAATAAATTCTTAGCTGAACATTTGTTCCTGAGCCTGAGAACATAGGAGAATAACCTGGGTAACCTTTAAAAAAATTTGGCCCTTACCCCAGCTTTATTTAATAACAATAATCCACAGTAGGAAGCCTGGACTGGGCCAAAAATCTTGGAAGGTTAGACCTCAAAACCTTCTTTCTTTCTTTCTCTCTCTCTTTTTTTTTGTGTGTGTGTGTGTGTGTGTGTGTGTGTGTGTGTGTGTGTGTTACTGGAGATTGAACCCAGAAACCATCTACCTCTGAGCCACACCCCTAGGCCTATTTAATTTTTAATTTTGAAATAGGATCTTGCTAAGTTGTTGAGGGTCTCAGGCCCCAAGTATACTTACTATGGCAGACTCAGAACCTACTTTTAATAGGGACCTCACAAAATTGTCACCCAAATTCAAGTTTGACACAACTACCTAGGGAGTTAGGGATCTCTATGGTGACATGATGACATTTATTTGCTTTCTCATTCAGATATATTCTGAATGCATGAAACAAATGAAGTGACTGTGGTAACATTATAGAAATTAACTCAGAGTTAACATGTATCTTATTCCATTTTTTTTACACAAGGCTAGGGTACTACAGATGTTGTATATATTTAGCATTCATACTATTCTCTCATGTATGAAGCATCATTGCATTCATTATATCCTTTGATTCTCACCCAAACCTTGAGGAAAGATGAACAGGTGTTGTCGTTATTTCTATTTTATAGGAGAAGAGGCTGAGACTAGAGACTTAGAGAAATTCACAAATCACTCTCCTGTGGTTCATCGTTAGAGCATGATACTGTTTTTCTATCTTGACTTTGCCAAAAAATTAGTGGGGAATTAAGATGAAAAGAACATGGGTGGGAGAAGTGTGACCTCACTTCTACAGGAAGGCAGATAGAAATTGAACCAAAAAAAGGATATCTTATTTTTTGAAACTACAGAAAACTTGACAGCACAAAACAAGTGTGTGAGAAGCCAGAGTGAAGAAGCCTTTGTTAAAGAGAATTTCAAAAAGCCCTGAACAGCATGGAAACACAGGCTGTCAGATACGAGAGTTTTTTCAAAGCATGTTCCAACATTACTCATTAGTTTCTAAATTTTCATATTATTTTTTAAACCTTGATTTTCTTGGAGATTCCAATCTCTATTAACAACACTAACTTAATTGAGAAAAATGATTGAACTAAAGAACCATATTCCTCATCTACATAATGAAGGAAAGGAAAGTGGCTATTTTTCTCAGAAGTAGATGCCTATATCAAAACTCATTCTCAAAATTGGTGCTTTCATTCATTGACCTCCAAGATGCAGTTAAGAATATTTGTGTTTTGATGAAAATAGTTTAGTGGTGTTCATGTGTAGTAACTTGTCTTTTTCTTTAGGTCCATCATATCTGATTCATATATTAAAAGAATACAAAATATGTTACCAAAACAAATCTTATATGAAAAAAGAAGAGGGAAAAGTGAAAGAGAAAGAAAAAATAGTAAATTAAAATATATTAAAACACAAATCATTTGGAAATGATGTTTTAATTTGAATTAAAATTTTATTTGGGTTAAGCTATTCTTCATGATATAATAACAACACATTTTAAATCCCAATGCAAATTTAAAATAGTAAATGATAAACACAAGATCTTGCTTGTCCTGAATTAAGTAATTGACAATGCTTTATTGGAAAAATTGATAATTACCTCAAGTACTTAGAAATCAATATTGAAGGTAAATTGAGATCCAAAACAATCATATTTTGTGGAACTCAATGCACTTGTTAGTATATTTCATTCAATACTGAGACTCTGAGTCATAAGGAATTTTGTATTGTGTGTGTGTGTGTGTATTACTGGGGATTGAGCCCAGGGGCATTCTACCTCTGAGCTGTACCCCCAGTCCTATTTTATTTTTATTTTGAAACAGGGTCTCACTAGGTTGATGAGAGTCTTACTACTTGCTGAGGCTGTCAGAGAACTGCTTTCATCCTGTCTCATCCTCCCAAATTCTAGGATTACAGGCATGCACCATGACACCCAGATAAGGAACCATTTAATTGATATCAAGTTCCATGCTTCATTGTTGTTTTCATTGTATGTAAACTCCAAGCATCACTTGACTAAGTTGAACTTTCAGCTAGTTCTCTGGAATACCTCAAACCAATTGATTGCCTCTTCCCTAAAGGTTCTAGCTTCTTAGTCTCCTTTCTTGGTGCTTATATTTGAACAGATACTATAGGAAGTGATCAAAAATTTAATCACAAGCTTTTTCATTCCTTCTTCATTTACACTATTTATTGAGAAAATGTGTCTACTTCTATTATTCTCAACACAAGCGGTTCCCTGTGCTCACTGAAATGTAAGTCTCTGGTCCAGATAATTGCTTTATGTTTATATTGTCTTATCCAGCTGTCAGTATGCCATTTCTGCTATACATTGAGCATCTTAACTGTAACATGGATAGAATAGCCCTTTATACATTTTCTTTCAAATCTACTGCCAAGGACATTTCAATGCAAAGTCATGACGACTTCTGCAATTGTACAGAACCTAGGCCTGCTGCATTCTTGATTCTTCCCTTCTTGTTGTACCCCCAACTTTGTCACATGTAAGGACTGTCAGCTCATCTTCCTTTGCATTTTGATGAAAATACTTTAGTGGTGTTCATGTGTAGTAACTTGTCTTTTTTCTTTAGGTCCGTCATATCTGATTCAAATATGCAAAGAATACAAAATAGTTTACCAAAACACACACACACACACACACACACACACACACACACACACATATATATAATATTTTCTCCTGATATAATGCAATCAACTTGCAACTGATCTAACAGACCTCATAAAGACCATCTACCAGCTGGGCATGGTGGCGCACGCTTGTAATCCCAGCATTTGGGAGGCTGAGACCGGAGGATGCGGATTCGCCACCAGCATCAGTTACCTAGTGAGGCACTCCACAGCTTAGTGAGACCCTGTTTCAAAATAAAGAATAAGAAATAGGGCTGGGGGTATAGCTTGGAGGTAGGACACCCCTGAGTTCAATCCCTAGTACTGCAAAAAAAAAAGTCTACCTTTTACCAAATTTCATTTTTCACTCAGAAGTCAGAACAAATGAAATTTTATTATACCCCAATTTAAAAAAAAAAGAACTTTTCTTAAAAAACATACTATTATTTTTATTTTGTACTTTACTGGTGCATTGTGGTTATTCATAATAGTGGGACTCATTGTAATATATTCATACATGCATGTAACATTAACTGATCAATTTCATTCCCCAGTACCTCCTCTTGCCATCTTCTCTTCCCTTTGCCTGACACCCTTCCTCTACTGGTCTTTCTATTTTCATGAGATAGTTTTTCCCCTCGATCTTCCACACATGAAAGAAGCAAATGACCATTGACTTTCTGAATATGGCTCATTTCACATAACATGATGTTCTCTAGTTTAATCTTTTTTCTTGCAAATGACATATTTTTGTTCTTCTTTATGACTGAGCAAATCTCCACTGTGTGTATAGAGCACAGTTTCTTTATCCATCCATCTATTGATAGGCTGGTTCTCTAACTTGGCTATTGTGAAATGTGCTCTATAAATATGGGTAGTATGCATATATTGCTATAATATGCTGACTTTAATTTGGAGGAGTAACTACTAAGAAAGGCGACTTTGAAAGGACCTTCATACTGATTTTCCTAATGGTTGAACTAATTTACAATCCCACCCACAGTATATATGTGATCCTTTTCCTCTTTATCCTTGCCAGTATAAATTAGTATTTGTATTCCTGATGATTGTCATTCTAATTGGAGTGAGATAAAATCTCTGTGCATTTCCCTAATTGCTAAGCATGTTGATTTTTTTTTTATTTGTTGCTATGTTAGTTGGTTACTGTATTTAGTTTTTAGCTCATTTACTGATTGGGTTATTTGGGTTTTTGGTGTTAACTTTGTTAAGTTATTATTTATATACTCTGGATATGAGTCCTTTCTGAATATTACCTGGCAAAGTTATACTCCAGTTCTGTAGTCTTTCTATTTATACTATTTATTACTTATTCTAATGTTCAGAAGCTTTTTATTTTGATGTCATCTCATTTAGTAACTCTTGGTATTATTTCGTGAATTTGAGGAGTCCTATTGAGGAAGTCATTACCTACCTGTATGTGTTGGAGTGTTGACCTACATTTTCTTCTAACATTTGTAAAGTTTCTGGTCTAATTCCAAGGTTTTTATGTACTTTTAGTTGACTTTTGTGCTGGGGGATAAATAGGGATCTAGTTTCATTCTTCTGCATATGGATATACAGTTTTCCCAGCACCATTTATTATAAAGGATATCTTTTCTCCAATGTGTGTTTTTGATGCTTTTGTCAAGGATCAGATGGCTGTATCTGTGTGGTTTTATCTCCATATCTTCTACTCTTTTGCACTCGTCTAAAAGTCTGATTTTATGTTCGTTCTATGCTGAAAACACCATTCCTTACTTTGTCTATCAAATCTTAATCTGTTGTTTTCCTTATATCATATTCCTCTACTCTATAGCTTTTTAGGAATCACATAATTCATATTTGACATTTTTGTTCTATTAACCACTCCAGGATTATTTTACTTTTTAATGATTGATTTTTCTGTGCATTTTTCTTGGAACAGTCCTTTTTCTGAACCATTTATGTCTTCCTCCTTTTGATCATTCAGCTTTCACCTCAAATATTACTTTCTTCAAAAGATTTTCATCCACCATTTTAGATAATGAAAATTCCTTTCAAATACTCTCTTCCATCTTAGAGCATTTTATCTTCTGCATAGGATTTATCAATATCTGATGTTACCCTATTATATTTACCTGTTGACTTTTTTGTCTTTTTCTGCTGAATAGAAGTCCCTTGAGAACAAGAGCCCTACCTAGTTCATAACTACTTTAAGTATCTAATGCAGTGTTAAGTGCATAACAAATTGTCAATAAAAATTTGTTGACTGACTTATTCCAGAACATATTCACTATATTTAAATGGTGTTGAACTAAAACAAACAGAAATACAGGTGCTATTCATGATTATATTGACATTGTATTAAATGTGTAAGTTTGCTCATGAAAAAAAAAAAAAAGCTATTTCTAGTATTTCTGTCGAATCTTCCCACCCAGGAGGTAGAAATATTTCCATATTTATTGAAATGTTCTTAGTGTTTCCCACAAATCTTTGTTAATCTTCTATGTGTGACACTCTAATACATTCTATGTTGTGTGGCGATTTTATTACTGTAAATGGAGATTGGTTTTTATTGCACTATTTACCTGTCTGTGTGGCTAATAGGAATATTATAGGTTCTCTAGCAATTACTTTGGATTCTATTACTTCTTATAAAAGATAAAAGGAATACAGCTTTTCTTACAGGGAATATTGATTAGTGTCTCTGTTTATGCTTTTTTTTAGATAATATAGATAAAGATATTTTATAAACTGAAAAGTCTTATATAATGACTACCAAATATGAATGACAGTTTTTCTTATTATATCTGTACCATCTGTAAGTGGTGAGAGTTTGTCCCTTCTTTTAACAAATTTGTCCCTTTTTTGTATCTTACTTTGATATGTATATCTCATACGTTATGTTAATGATTGTGGTAGAGAAGAGGACAATTTTTTCTAACTCTAGACTTGTGTGCCTTCAGGTCTCAGCATGGAAATCCTTTGCCCGTCTTCTCTGTACTGTCAAAACTCTTCACATGGGAGCTCTGTAAAGCTGTCCCAACTCTGTCTACTCTTCCACTATACATGGGCATGTTATTCTTTACATTGTTTCTGCTGCTCTTATATGTATATTAGATATTATCTATTTCTATGGTGACATAACAATAGTCAACATTTAAATAGCACCTATTCTGTTTTATCCATTTATCTATACATTTTACAAGCTTTATGTTAATTCATGTAATCCTCATAAAAATTCTCTGATAGGTACTTTGTATTTTCCAATTTACAAATGATATTGAAGCAGAGTGAATGATAACTGGTCCCTTGCCACACATTTTAGTAGCAGAGGCAGATGGGAGTCTTTTTCTTTCCCTACACAACTCCTCAAAATTAACTAAAAAGAGTAAAAAACTTCATGAAATACAAATATCAGGCCACATTACTAGAAATGAATGTCAAAAATTGTTATGATGATAGACTTCATGAAATACAAATATCAGGCCACATTACCAGAAATGAATGTCAGAAATTGTGATGATGATAGTAATCTAATCTCGGCAGGTCATTTGTTTAATTCTTTCAAGAAGTGTTTATAAGAAGACACCATGTACTAGGCATTGTGCTTAGCAGCCACCATTCAAGAATAGGATAGATTACATCTTTGTAATTTGGTCATGAGGAAAAGGCTGGGAAGGGGTGCTAGAGGTAAAAAGACAACAGATCACTCGAAAACATTATACATTTTCACCATATTTGAAGACTATATTTTAAAAGATAATTATTGGTACGTGATACATAGACGGTGATCACAATAGGAAGATAATTTAGAACTAACAGATAGAAGAAATGGTTGAAATAAGAGAGCCCACTTATCCTGCAATAGAGAATAGACTGAAGTATTCTCACATCTCAGTAGCTTTGGATACTTGTTGGGGGAAAGATGTAGAAATAGAATGAGTCTCAACATGAAAAACAATCTCTTTAAAAAGCTATTATTTTACACTGCAATAAGCTAATTAACAACATGATAAACTCCCTGTCACAGGAATGGTAAAGTAACTAACTACTCAGAGAAGGTGTAGGTCTTCCTGTTTTAGATCGGAAAGCTCATTGCAAAACAAAAAACTATTCTTCTGTTAAAATAAAAAAGAGTGAGAACAACATGATTTATTGTTAGAAACTGTGTAAGGTCTGATATTCACTATTTCATCAATGCTGGCAGGAAACAATAAAAGCAACAAAAAGATTTCTGGATGAGAGACAAAATTTTTAATAATCATGGAAGACGTAGTAGTTAGATCAACATGCTTGCATAAATTCCCATGACCCCCAAGTCTCATAAGAACTTTGCCAAGGGCCCATAATGGATGTTTGCCTTAACAAGGGAGGAACACTGAACTGAAGGGAATCACCACTTTCATCACAAGTGAAAGCAAATCTATTCTTTTCCAGGGGGAGACATTACTTCATTCCTCAAAGTTGTTCATTGCAAACACAACCCTGAGAGAAGGCTCAGGTGGTCAAGAACTTGCATTCTTGAAATGCCCAGCAAAAATGTGCAGGGACATTCAGGCCTCATGGTATGCTACCTTTATCAAAATAGACCTAGAAGCCATTGCAAATTTGGATTCCTTAAGCATGCCAGAGTCTCTGACTGTCAAAGAATACACATAATAGGGAGAAAAGGTACTTCAATAACATAAGTCCTATATAAATCTATCCCCGAACAGTGAGAGATAGATGAGATAAAGCAGTTTGCTTCTAAACCTATTGAATCCAGATGGAAGTTACATATGTCATCAACCTTCTTGTTTGTGTGCCAAAGGAACTAACCTATTTGGTGCAGGTTTATTTATAAGGTTTCTAATGGCAAGAAGCACCCATTTTTCAAGTTTAGAATTGCCCAAATCAGCTCTTTCCTATGCAGGAATTTTCATTAGATTAAAAAAAAAAAAAAATACTCCTAGACTCTTACTGCTTGCAAGATAAAAATTTGTCCAAACTACATGAGTAGATGAATCAACATTGCCACCTAGTGGAATCATTTATTATCCAACCACATAAAATCTGTTTTCTACAGCGCTATTCACTCTTCTTGTCAGCTGTTTAGAAACCTGGTTTGATAAATTTTGTAAGGAATTAAGCTATTATTTTTACTTCTTATAAATTTATTCTTACAAATAAATTGCATACACTGTATAATGTAAACAATTTCTAAAATAAGTTCAATTTAAGGGATGCTGTTGTAAGAAGCTTAAGACTTCTGAAAGAAATTGTAAAAAAAAAAAAAGAACTTATTAGAGTAGCATTTAAGGTAAAAAACGAGGTAATTTTTAAAATCTTGATAACCACCCAAATAATAAGTAATATGCTTCTGTAAATTTGGATAATTATGTCTCAGATTTTCAGGGTCTTTCTGATATTTAAAAGTTATACACAATTAATTGTTTAAGAATAGAAACTGGAGCCGGGCGTGGTGGCGCACGCTTGTAATCCCAGCATTCGGGAGGCTGAGACCGGAGGATCCGGGTTCGCGGCCAGCTTCAGCTACCTAGTGAGGCACTCCGCAACTTAGTGAGACTCGGTTTCAAAATAAAGAATAAAATATAGGGCTGGGGGTATAGCTCGGAGGTAGAATGCCCCTGAGTTCAATCCCCACTGCCTCAAAAAAAAAAAAAAAAAAAAAAAAAAAAAAAAAAAAAGAATAGAAATTGGGAAGGCATTGAAAATAACATTTTCACAACCTTTTATAAAGAGAAAATGTTTCACCAAATTTCAGTGTTTTGTCTTAAAACATATGAGGAATACATTTCCTTCTAGTCAGTAGGCAACTTGTGGAAACCCACTACAGAAGCCACAGGAATAAAGACCAATAGATTCTCTAGTAGTTCCCATAATCTTGTTAGCATCTGGGTCAGATTCCTCAGGTGAAGATAAGAGATAAACATGGAAGAATCAGAAAAATTGAAATGAATTTGAGACTTTCATTTGATTCTGAAATCCCATTCTTGATTCCTTGAAGGAAGGAGTATATTTTGATAATTAAGATCACGAACTTTGGGTAACATTTTTAAGTCAGAATCATATGAATGGAATTTAATTGTTTCCATTAGCCAAAGTGGGTCAAATATTGATAGTTTTATAAGGTTTCACTCACATTAAAAGTATAACTCCATGTTTATCTATATGTTTACTACATATATATATATACATATCTATAGTCACAACTATATATACATACATTTTTGCAGTAAATATAACTTTGTACATTTATGAATATATATAATGGTTATGAAAAATCAACAAATGAAAAATCACATACCATTAGTAACTACCCATCCTATAGGATCGTGCAAGAATCAATAGCTACCTTTCAGAAATACAGATTTGGCTAAAATAGAAGGGAAGTTTATAACTGAATTGTCAACTATTAAAATAACTGAATGGCCTGTTAGAAAATCAATCTCTCTGTCTTCTTGTGAGCTATTTATTGTCTCTTACCATTTCTGCCTAACCTTTATTCACATATGAACTTTCATCATTCAAATAACTAGTTTGAAATTTTGTTTTTTCCCAGCTAATTAGAGGAGATGCAATGAATTTCTTTCACTAGAATCCCTAGAGGATGAGATGTAACTTGAAGGTTACTTCTGTTGATCTAGTTTTCTTTAACATAGGTCTGAACAAGATAATACATTATGTTTAAACTTAGTTCCCCTTTCCTGTGGAAGCACATTCCACTACAATATGCTTCTCCCTTTTCCTAGTATCTGTGTTCTATTCTGTATTTGTGAGCTCCAAAGTAATGGGGATATAATTGCATTAGGTCCTAGGTACTACTGTGCTTACATATCTCCTTCTAAAACAACTCATCATTTTTGTAGTATCTCTCCAAAGACAAATTTTTCCCACAAAGGAAGAGATATGGTTTAGTAAATAAAACTGTAGTATATTGCTTAAAGCCAGACTGCTTAGGAAAAATACAGGCTTGAACACATCTTAGCTATGTGATCAAGGGTAAGTTACTTAACACCCCTAGTTTCTTTATCTGTGAAATGATAACACCTGTCTAATGTGGTCATAGCCAGGAAGAAATAGATCAGAGGGAGTTCTCATGAAATATTATTAATGAAGGAGGCTTGTTCTGAGTTTCAAGCATTGAGAATTTCAGTGAGAAAGTGACTGAAAACATCCTTTCCTTCCTTCTAAAGATGATTTGAGTCTACTACCACTAGGCTCTGGTGATATGAACAGATAAAAATTGACATAATTTTGCTTTCATGGAATTTTCAATCAAATGGTATTTTGTCAGAACTGAAACTTGAGGCTTTTCTGATATTCATGAGTATGTCACAAGAATAAATGGACAAACAAAAAAGGAAAGTTTGTGTATCTAAGGAGCAACCTCACAGCGAGATGCTGAGGAAAGGAGACCTGGAAGGCTTGTTCCGTTCCATGGACACAATGCTCCCAGGAGCACAGTCCCAAGAAGAGCAGATATCATGTTTCAGGGGTTCACTGTTTGCCAGTTTACCATCTGACTTTAGTTTTTTAGAACTATTATCAATGTTAATAATATTTATAAGTTAGAAAATTAATATTCAGGAAAAAAACTGATTGATATTGCCCAAGTCCACACAACTGATATATTTCCAATACATTGTAGGTTTAAGATTTGAACTCAAGTTTGCCTAGCTATTAAGGTCCAATTGCCTGACTTGAACAAATCATAAAATGCTTGGAATCTTGGCATCACAGAAATATAGACCATAGATGTCCCATAGCAAAAGTAGGAAGACTAAAGTTCTATTAGGAAAAAAAAAAAAAGCCTGTAGATTATAGATTTGAAAGGCTTTTATGAGAACTAGAGTTGAAATGAAGACCAATGGGCCTGTGAGCTGGCCAAACACACCCAGCTTGTTTGTTGCTTCTCAGGTCTTGCTTGCCTTTATCAGCTTTTTAAATCGTCAAACCTTTCACCAGAGCAGAAACTGTGCAATCAGACATGCCTCCGTGGATTTTGGTTCTGCCACGGCATGTTCTTGTGATGTAGCTCAGCTTATTCATTTCTAAAATGATGCAATAGTACCTACATTAGCAAGTCCCAAGAAAATTAAATGAGGTAGCATATATTAAAAACATGCTATTCTTATTATACCTAATATACTCTGATTCATTCTATTAAATGTCCTGGTTGTGAAGGATAATGGTAATTTCACAATGTGTAGTCTAAAATACACTGAACTAACATGTATCAAATGTTTGTTATATCTTTGAAGTATTAATGAGGAGTTGTATCATATATGTTGTGTGTGTGTGTGTGTGTGTGTGTGTGTGTGTGTGTGTGTGTAGTTAGTACTGGGACTGACTCCAGAGCCATTCTCTTACTTACACGCTCAGTCCTTTATATTTTTATTTTGAAACAGGGTTTCACTCTGTTGCTAAAGCTGTCCTTAAACCTGTGATCTTTCTGTCCGAGTTTCCCAAGTACTGGTATTATAGGCACGAGCCACCAAGTTCACCAGTATCTTTTAATAGATAAGAATGATAAAGAATCTCTCTTATAGCATATAAGTAAAATACAAAATAATTATCAAGAATCATAGACAATCCATGAATTTCTTATATCCTTTCTCTTAAAACATAAATAGCAGCTTTCACTTTTTTAGTACCTTCTTTGAAATCCTTATCATTTCCAGGTCTCTTAGATAAAAAAAATGATGCAAAAATGAAAAATACCATTAGCTAGTGTTGTGGACTCAAGAGAGACCTGACAAGCCAAGTATGCACTGTGCCGTGTCTAATACCAAGGTGTTCTTGGCCTCTTTGCTCTGCTGCCAAGATAAGGTTACTGGGAGTTACCACTGACTGCCTGAAGGTAAAACAGTCATTTGGAAGACAAACAGAAGA
The DNA here is from genome assembly GCA_004027655.1 of Graphiurus murinus. Classification (NCBI taxonomy): domain Eukaryota; kingdom Metazoa; phylum Chordata; class Mammalia; order Rodentia; family Gliridae; genus Graphiurus; species Graphiurus murinus. The sequence goes on from PVLC010001979.1 coordinate 122,660, forward strand.
GCCTCATTTCACAAGAAAGTATCTCTCACACTGTTTTGGCCATTTACCTTTATATACTTAGAAAGTATACTATTGGGCATAATTATAAGACCTTAAAATGTTTAAAAAAAAAAAGAGCAAATGATCTTTCTTTAGAAAGACTCTTTCAATAAACAGTGACTTCACTTCAATGTCATTATCAATGAATTTGCATTGAACCTTCCAGTTTAGGATCTCTACAAGCCATTATGTTGCAAAGCATGAACAGTATATTGATTTCAAATTCAGATGTCATATATCCTCACAATCAGATAAGGGCTCCAATTATTCCTATGCTATTTCACACCAAATGAACGATTCACAAGAATCTAGTAAGAATGGATAGTCTATGAAATTTCTTGCTCTGAATCACAGGTTAAAAAAATCTATTACAGACTCCAAATCCTTTAAAAGAAAGTGGGGCTATCTGAGATGATTAATGTGGTCATGGAATTATTCGCTTGAGGAGAAATATTTAGTTTTGATTTATATTTTTAGGGAAATGGGATTATATCATAAATGGAATGCTTTTCACGTGCTTCTAAGAAATTTCCTAGACTTTGAATATATATAGACACAGGATCTGACAATGATATAGGCTTTCTATTTACCACAAAATAAGTGAGATAGATGAAGGGGAATACAAATAATTGATGGAGCAGAGAAAAAGCAGTATGGTCTTTGAAATGGAGGAAAAAAAAATAGAAGAAATAGAAAGAATGACACATTTAAACAATATTAACTATCTCAGTTTATTTTCATAGGAATACTATGTACCAAAATTGCAATCATTCCTGGCAATTAATAACAATAACTATAGAAAGAAAAATGAAAAACTTGAGAACAAAAGTGGCCATATGATCAGCAATGTGAAGCAGAACTTCATCTTGGAGACAAGTCACAGGAAAGCAGGTGTCCACATTTGTGATCATTTTCTACTATCTAATTGTTAAGAGTTTAATTGTGCCCCCCCAAACAAACACATATATTAAAGTTTAAAATTCCAGTAGTATGTGACCTCATTTGGAAATATAGTCATTGCAGTTGTAATTAGTTAAAATGGAGTGAGGTTATTCTGGATAGGATGGACTTCTAATCTAATATCATGGGCATCTTTATGAAAGGGGGAAATCTGGCTGAACAAAGGCACACAGGGAGAACTGTGTGGAGATGAAGGCAGCGTTGGGAGTGATACAGCAAAAGCTTGGAAATGCCAGTGATTGCCAGCAAAACCTCTAGAATTAAGCCTGGGATGAAACTTTTTCTAGCTTCTTCAAAGCAAGCAAGGTCCTGCCAACACCTGTCTTGGACTTCTAACCTCCAAATTTATGAGAAAATAAATTTCCGATGTTTAAACTATTTTGTCCATGGCACTTCATTACATCTGAGCTAGAAAACTGGTACAATAATCAAGACTTCTGATTATTTTTGAGTCTTAGATTTATTTACTTATTTATTTATTGGTTCATTGGCTGGTGAGCACAATCTGTATGCCAAGTTGCTTTCCTTAATTTTAGGGAATTCAAGCAAAAGAAAGGCAGAGACATTTCGATATGAATGGAAAGCAATACCAAGAAATAGGAAGGAAGGGTAAAGTTCTAATGTTACTGATTGTGGTTCAAAGTCATCCTGGCTCATTTCCTAGTCATTCACACTGTATTCCCTTTCTCTCTTTATGGGTCCATCTTGCTCTCTCCCACGTGGCCACTATTAGCAACACAGTAGTGCCTGAGGATCCATGTAGGACCAATCTGCAGAAAATAAAGTGAGTCCGCACTACATATAATTTTTTTCTACCTGATTGAACAGCCCGGCATGAGAAATATGGCTTTGCAAGGGATAGAAATGAGTCTTTGGTGCGACATTTTGAAATGGGCCCAAATCTTGTCACGATCACCACTTAGTGAATGTGCCTAATGACCTCCCACAAATGGCAGGAAAATGCTCAGAGCTGATATAAATATGACTTAATATTCTCAGGCAGTGAACCTTTTTAAATATATTAGCCTGGCAGGATATAATAGATAGAAGGAAGAAAATTACCCCAAATTGCAGGATTAAACGAAAAATGTCTTTTAGGAGCAATTGCTCCATTTTCAGTTTGTAGTATGTTATATTTGCAACCCCTCCCCCCCCAAAAGATATGTTTATGGCAGAATTTCTGACAAAAAAAAAATGGAAAAATTAAGAAAATCAGATGATCCAAATGATAATCCTGCACCAAAAATACTACACCTACACTTTTATTCTACTATAATTAATTTCTCAGCAAGAGATTCTAAGGAAAAGGACAAGTACCATCAATTTTTCTACATGCTTCCCAGAATCACATTATAGCAGAGCTTGTTTTCTTGGCCTAACTTCCTTCTTGTACAGATGAGGATACTCTAGGACAGATTTGGGGTGTTCTTAATTGCTTTAAAGTCACCCAACAAAGTAAGAATACAGATTTTCTTTTTCCAGTCTAGTACCCAGTCATCACAGCAAAGTATGCGGCCAGGAATGGTAACATCACTCTCCTACCCTGTTCTCTCTAAAGTCATCAGCATGAAAATGTTGATGAATGAAATCGTTCAAAGCAAAAATAAGCGTAGTAAGACTTTTTTTTTTTTTTAAATTGCTTCCTAAAAGGATATATGCTGCTTCCCAAGTTCTAGCATTATACAACAGATTATCATGTGGGTCACAGATTTACTGTTATCCAAGAAACCCTTACTTTTACCTGTTGCCTGTGCCCTAAATTCTCTATTGCAACACTTTTTTCATGCTACGATTTGGAGGTGATTTTTCTCCCAATGGTTCATGTGTTGGGAGCGTGGTCCCAAGGTGTAGCAATGTAAGAAACAATGGCACTTGTAAGAGATGAGGCCTAGTGGAAGGTCCTTGGGTCACCGGAGGTGTGTCCTTGGATGGGGATCTCAGCTCCTCTGGTATCCTGTTGGATGATGTAATCACTTCCTCTTGCCTGTTTTTCTTTTACCCACCATAAGCTGAGCTGATACTGGTGCCGTGCCTTTGAATCTTCATAACTATGAGCTAAATAAATCTCTTTTCTGTGTACAGTTAGTGTGTCTCTAATATTTTGTTATGGTAGCAGAAAATGGACATAATATAGTTCAAAAATATATATTTATGAACTGTATTCACTTTTTTAGAAGCATGTTTCTAAGTATCATGATCTTCCATTTCCTATAAGTCTTTTACATTTTTTACGATTCTGTTTGTGTCTTAATGTAAAGCACCTTTCTGATGGTGTGAGATTGAGGAGGATAAATGTTAACAGCAATAGTAAAATATGACTGTTAACCCTGAGAAAGCTTGACAACTTTAGGGAATAGAAATAGTGTCAATGTGTTTTGATCCTATATATCTTTAATAATTCCCACTTTCATCCAGTTGATTTTAAGTACTTGAACTACAGTTATGCATTTTTTTTTCTTCTCTGAATAAACTTTATTTTTTTTAAATTTTTTTATTGTAGTAATTCGTGCAATATAGCATACATCTTTGTTAAGTACGAGTTGTTGACAACATATTTGCACACAGTTCTCATTTGACCCTTTCCCCAATTCCCACCCCAATCCCCTCCCCTTCCCTCCCGCTCAGGCTCACTTCAGTGAGTGACCTTGATATGATTGTGTAATTACATCATGTGCTTTAGGGCGTCCCTCTACCCCCTGCGTCCACTACAATTAAATCAACTTCGTTGCTTATCGAGGATCTCTCCTTTTCATCTGAAGACCCTCCTATGCCACATCCCCTCCCTAGCATCCACATATTAGGGAGAACATATGCTTCTTAACTCTTTGTGACTGACTAATCTCACTTAACATAATGTTTTCCAGTTGCATCCATTTCCCTGCAAAGAACATGATTTTATTCTTCTTTATGGCTGAGTAAAATTCCATTGTGTACATATTCCATAGTTTTGTAATCC
>PVLC010001980.1:0-41630 GCA_004027655.1 Graphiurus murinus
GAAAGGCAAGCCTTCATTTGATTATCTTAGAAAATAGAGATAGCCTCTTGCCATGTTACCAAAACCAGAATCTTTCCAATAAGGCTAGCTGTTCCCAGTGCAGGCTTATGGTCCTTACCAATTCTTGCATGTCTTCCTGTAGCGGCAGAAATGCTGCTTCCAGAATAGCAGCCTGGTCAGCGCTAAGCTTCTGCCACAGCCCGATCAGCAGGACCACCAGGCGCGTGGCGCTCTTCAGCCTGGTGAAGGACTGGAACAGACTGTCTTGGTTTTCCTCAATGGCGTCTGCTAGAGCAATTACCTGTGGAAATGACAAACTTTGGTTAGGGATAATTTCACAATTTTTGAGCCCTCAGCAAATTATGCTTGGTGCAGTTTTGTTTTTCTTTAAAACAACTTGATGAACTTTGCCTTCCACAAACACAAGCTATGTTGAGTAATAAAAGAGTTGCCATTCATCTGTTCACTTCTTCAAAAAAAGTAATCCCAAATCCATATGGCCAGGAGACGGAGATCACCAAGAATTAATGGGGACATTGTTTAGTGTCTGCTTCACCATCGACTGACCTTCGTCAATATATGGTAATATAAGTAACCTCTAAGAAAGTTATTACAGTCTTTCTCACTAGCCATCTAGACGGATCGGTTAAAATATTCTTATCAAAATAACTGCACTTTCCTTATAGTTCAGAATGATAACTTCGTTATACCTTTTTTCAAGAAATAATGTCTCCTCTGACAGTAGTCTTTCTATGCCACATGGTATTAAGCTATCAAATATTTACTCAATATATCTAAAAGGCAGGTAATGTTCAAACACATTTGACCAGCTGAATAATGTCATTTTTAACACAAATGTCAGGCACCAGCCCACAGGACCTGAAGGTAAAAAGGAGAAAAAAAAAAAAGGCTCAGGGTGTGTTAACTTTAAAATGCCAAATCTACTTAGGATAAAAATTGGCAGGAGTGAGTAGAATTTGCCTTTTTTTTTTTTTTTTTTTTTAATCCTTTTGAATAATCCTGTGGAAAAAAAGAACTAAAGCAACAATTGAATGGAACATCCACGGCTGCCCACTGGTGTTTTTATTTTAATTTAATGTCTTGGTGAATTTTGTGCTCATTAAAAGTAATGAACTGACTGGCCCAGAGGCTCACGGCGTCTGACGGTCCCCAGAACAGGAAGAGCAGAAGCCAGGGCAGGAGCTCCTTTCTGGAAGTTTCCACCAGCTTAGGGGACGGGAGTGCAAGTCTGGTGCAGATGATCCATTGGTGATATTTCATGGCTTACTGACACCGGCCCAAAGGGCTTGTTAGAAAGTCATCATTCAGACGAGCAGAGTCTACAGCTGTGTGGTCTCTCGAATTCCATGCGGGGAGAAAGGCTATAAAGGGACAGTCCTCGGAGTGTCTGAGAGACACTGAAGAAGAGACACACAGGAGGGAAAGAGTGCAAGTGGAGGTCCATGCCTGAGAATGCCGGGCAGACCAGGATCCCCCGCCACTTAGCTGAGGCTTCCCGGAGTTCTACAAGGCAAGCTCGGTTCACCCTGCGCTCTCCAGGGAGCTGTGTGACTTTGAACCACGACCGGCCCTATATAAAGTGCACTACATTGCCATTGGCGTTCAAAAAAGTAGACCCTATCTCACAGCTCACAAGGATCTTATAGTTTGTTGGAAAGAAAACATCCATACACAACCAATTAGTGGGAAGAAACATTACTCTAATAATGTCCTAATTGTGCAGAACAGAAAGTAAGTGTGAAAGAAGTTAGCAAAGGGCTGGATTACTGTGGGCCAGAGTTAATATCCCTAAGGCCTCTTTCACTCAGTGGGGCTTGGAACTCATCCCTTCCCATTACTGCAAGAAGTCCCCTCGAAGAGACTGCCACTTTCTTTAAACCAAAACACCTGGAATCATGTGCTCCTCTCCCCTCCCCTCCCCACGATTACAACTGACTCGCATTAAAATTGAAGTTTCTACTCTTTTTCTTCCCGGGAATGTTAACAATTAAGTCTTATTGTGGGGCCATCATACTGACACAGATGCTTGTTTTCAAAAAGTCACATCATACAAAGATCGAGGTCCTAAACACCTACCAAGTGCCAGGTTTGTGCAAGCATTTGCAGGAAGCCTGTAAGGAATCCGGTGGTGACAGATCTAATCTCTACCTTCGGAGAGTTCATTCTAGAGGTAAATAGTGACCATATAGGGAAGACCCTATAGACTCTAAAGGAGAATTCCACGAATTCTGTGATTATTATTTCAGTGGCAATCCTCCATTTAGTTGAGCGTAGGCTGTGCACCTCTCGCTCTGCTCCATGCAGTGCAGTCCAGGGTCTTGAACGCCCACATTCTCACTACAACTTAGTGGGTACCATCTCCCTCTCACAGATGAGGGCTCTGAGGCTCAGCTAATGTAAGCAATTTGCACAGTATTGTACACAGGGTGTGCAAACTGTGCATGCTTAGAAGGGCTTGGTTTCATGTTCTACTAGCTCTGTCCTCAAATTCTTAAGATTTTTATTTTTGAACTTGTGTTTTATAAATGAAGTGAATGGGACAGTGGAGCACCTGCAGGAGCAGAAGAGACATGCATGCACATTCACTTATGAGTTCAATGTTCTTATATTTGCTTTTAAAACTGGTATTGATAATGAAAAAATTAATGTTAAAATCCATGCTAAAAACTTGAAATTTAAAATTTTTCCTTACTTGGAAAGACAGTAAATATAAGATTTTTTTTAATCAAAGGAAGCTGTGAAAGAGAGACTACAGAAGAAGAAAGAAGAAAGAAAAAGTCTTTCTTTTTCTTTCTTTTTTTTTTTTTTTTGTGTGTGTGTGTATGTGTGTGTGTGGTACTAGGGATGGAACCTAGAGGCATTCTACCTCTGAGCTTCCCCCCAGCCCTATTTTATTATTTTTATTTTGAAACATGGGTTTCACTAAGTTGCTGAGTGCCTTGCTAAGTTGCTGAGGCTGGCCTCAAACTTGTGATCTTCCTATCTCAGCCTCCCAAGTACTGGGATATAAGCATGCACCACCACTCCTGGCAAGTCTTTCACAGCTGTTTTACCAGCATTTTGTTCTTGTCTTTTAAGTAATGGTCCCTCATTTTCATTTGGTACCGGGATCCGCAAATTAAACAGCCAGGCTGATCATACACCTAGCAAATGAAAGATCAAGATTTAAGCTTGTCGTCTATCTCACTCCAAAGCCTGCTTGAGACCCTAAGCACTTTGTAGGTTTCAGAGATGGGGAGACTGTGACTAGCTGAGCACAGAGGCTTGAGAAGGAGGAGTGGTGTGCCGAGGCTGGTTCAGTCAGCCCTCCTAGCTGGGGAAAAAGAACCAGTGGTTCGATTTTCAGGAATTTTAGGAGCTAGTTGTTTAACAGGGTCATTACTAAAAAACGGATTACATAAACTTAAAACTAAGTAAACTACATTAAAAACAAAGGAAATAAGTGCTCAAAATTCATTGCTTCCTACTACTATACAAAGGTTCCAAGGTTATTTACATCTATTGTGTTGGATGTTGGAAACACTTTGCAATGGTGAGCTGCTGCCCATTTCTTCCCAACTCTGCATTCGGAGATCTCCTATCAGCAGCTTGAAATCAGCCCCGTGGAATTATTTACAATACGGAAATCAACACACGTTAGTCAGGCTTCCTACCTGCCCTTTCTACCAGACAGCCTGCTGTTAACCTTTCCTGAGAGGAGGTACCTGAAATGCTGAAGGAGCTTTAAAAGGGAACGGAATAAGTGGAATAAAGCAGAAAAACAGAGGCTGCTTGGCTGGGGAGAAGCAAACATCCCAGGTTGGGAAGGCTATTTTATGAGACCAAAATGGTGAAGTGGACTACTGCTTTAGAGAACAAAAAGGTGGAGGTAAACGGCAGGCACTTCACTCTGTAGGCGCCGGGGAGCCGCTATCTGATCATAATAGATATCGGGGCATTTGTTGGGACTCAGTGAAGCTTTTTTGTACGTTCCTCACTATCAAGGGAAATGTCTCACTAAGGGTAATAGCATGTCAGTTCTCGGACCCACCCAACTTGCTAAACACAGCTGTGGTGGAATAATGACTTCTCAGTGAGACAGCCGCCCAAGCCACAGGATCTTTCCTGAGCAAGGCCCAAAATACATCAATCCGGGAGAAGCATCATCTCTCTAAGTTTCAGTCTCATTGGATAGATTTCTGTGCCATTGTGGAAACAGTCCGCTATCCCCAAATGGTTACAGAAATTGGAAAGAAATGGGATAAACAATTCCTTATGTAAATTACCCCCAAGGAAAATCTTCCTGACCTACTGGCCAGCGTGAAATACTAAACAGATCTCCATGTTCTCAATTTAGTTTTACACGTAACAGCCAAGTTTACTTTGTTCTCGATGAGAGCCAAATGAATTTAGCAGCATTAACACAGTAAAAAGAGCTGGAAAAACTCGACCCATCAGGATTCAGATCTGTGTGACCAAAGCCGAGAAGATCCCACAGCAGCTCACCTGGAGCTGAGAAATGAGGCCAGGCAGCTGCGAGGGCTCAAGTTGAAGCGAGAGTGAGTTTTCAGGGCTCATCTCTGGCCGAGCTAGCTGTGTGTTCACTGGTGTTCAACAGAAAGGGAGGGCTGTAGGAAACGATAGATGCTAACGGATTTGAGCACAGTGTGTTGATGGCCTTTATTCTGCTTTTTCAAATCGAAGCTTTCCAAATAAAACGCAGACCCCAAAGGACACCTCTGTCCAACGGCCATATCAGCTGATGCCAAGTAATGAGGCAGAGGTCCAGGGAGCTGCTTGCAGGAAAACGCTCAACTCATAAAGTGAGTGTGAAATTAATTCCAAATACTTCCAGCTGCCAAGATAGGCTCTAAAATTGGTTACAGGAAAGTAGCAGCAGCAACAGCGCGGTAGACATGAATCATGCTATGTGAACAGAGGCATGTCCAACTTCTGCACCTAAACTTGCCGTCCAATCTGCCTCCACCTTGCGCGTGCGTGTGTGGCACGTGGAATCCCACTCCATTGCTGTTTAGGTGTTATTTAACCAAGGCCGACTGTGAGCCAGGCGCTGTGCTCAGCTAGGTTATCGTCTGTTTCTCATGACAACCCTCCGAGGTAGGAACTGCTGATGCCATCGGCCCCCAGTTCCCGATAAGGAAACAGAAGCTTAGGACCATCTGGTACCCTGGCCGTGGTCATGAATGATGGTCAGAGAAGTGCCAGGAACCCAGTCTTGACTCCTGATTTCCCACCGAGTGCCCTTTCTTCTGTACAGATACACAAATGTATACGGGGAGCCCCATAAAAGAACCCAGTGGATTTTTTTCTTGATAGTCATAAGTACTAAGGAAAAACACTACTCAGTATTACATCTACTGTGGACATATGGACCTTAAGCCTTCATCATCAGGGCTTTTAACGTGAGGTCCACTCAAGCTGACTGCTTTCTGCCCAAGGTTGCTCAGTACGGCCTGAAGTCACAGAATAAAGGAAATTAGTTCATAATTTGTAAGGATGCAAAGTTAGCATGCTAAGTTTTCTTTTTTTTAAGAAAAGGTGCCGGGCGTGGTGGCGCACGCTTGTAATCCCAGCATTCGGGAGGCTGAGACCGGAGGATCCGGGTTCCCGGACAGCCTCAGCTACCTAGTGAGGCACTCCGCAACTTAGGGAGACTCGGTTTCAAAATAAAGAATAAAAAAAATAGGGCTGGGGGTTTAGCTCGGAGTAGAATGCCCCTGAGCTCAATCCCCAGTATCGCAAAAAAAAAAAAAAAAAAAAGAAAAGGTATTTTACTATGCCTTAAACATTTATTCTCTAGACCTTCACTTTTAATGAAGCTGCTTTTTTAAAGGGGTGATTCATTTATTGGTTTCTAAATTTCACATTACAATGTTCTCAATGGTCTGAGCAAGTCAATGTTCAATAATTGTCAATTTTTTGAGGGCTCTCTAGGAACCAGGCCCTATGCTAAACTTTTTATAGAAATTTTGTCATTTAAATTTCAAAAATATCCTATGAGGTAGATGCTATCATTGTCCCCATTTTAAAAATAAAGAAAAGCCAGGCATGGTGGTGCACACTTGTAATCCCTCTACTTGGGAGGCTGAGACAGGAGGATCGTAGGTTGGAGGACAGCCTCAGCAAGTAGTGAGACTCTCAGCAACCTAGCGAGACCCTGTTTCCAAATAAGAAATAAAATTGGGCTGGGGGTATAGCTCAGAGGTAGAATGCCTCTGAGTTCAATCCCCAGTACCACAAAAGCAAATAAATAAAAAAATAAAATAAAATAAAAATAAAGAGAATCACAGAAAGGGTCCAACAGCAAGCAGCACAGCCAGAATTCAGACTCCAGCAACCTGACCCAAAAAACGTCACCACGAAACACTGCCTGCATGACTTTTCTGCCTGCACATCAGCCTCATCCCGGGAGATATGTGGAACAAATTCTATCAGGAGCTCCCCGATGGGAGGCTTCAACTTTGCTGACCTTCCAATATCCCATACAAAATAAGATATTTATTTTAATAAAAGGCCAGCATGGTTGAACAAGTTAAGAAAATGGAGTTGCGGTGACACAGATGGGTTTCTACATCCCTCAGGGAAGGGCACAACAGACTACGCTGGAACGGGCAGAGGCCGGGAAGACCAGGAGACAGGACTTGGTACCGCACAGCTTACATCGTGTTCAGCTTGCTTCCCTTTCCTGGGTTCCAGTTTCGTCATCTTTAAAATGCGGGAAACGTGATCTCTAACATCTCAAACGGCCATAAGTATCTGACTCAAAAACTTCCAAGTTAGTGCTGGGCGGTCTGTTGTTCTGAGCTCTCCATGCTACTCCTGCCTCTCTATTTGCACACACATTAGGCTTCTTCTTTAATCTTTGTGGACTTGGAGTTTGTAATCTATCAAATAACAGTAAGAATATTTTTCTTTGGCTAATTTATAGGATTATGAGAAGGATAAAAATAGATTTGATAATAAAATAGACAAGAATAAAAATAGACAATAACAATTGTTGGCAAGGATGTGGAGAAACTGGAACCCTCAAACATCTTTGGTAGGAATGTAATATGGTACAGTCACTTTGGGAAATAGTCTGGCAATTGCTCAAAAAGTTAAACATTGAGTTACCACATGACCCAGCCATTCTACTTCAAGGTATATGACTGAAATAAGTGAAAATATATGTCCATTCAAAAACTTGTTCATGAATTGTGTTGAATATTGCCAATGCTACTTATTAGCTATACGACCTTTAGCTAGTTCCCCCTTAGTCTGACTCAGCTTTCTCGCCTCAATAAAAGCTTGTTAATATCCATTCTAATATGTTTGGCTCCTGATTACTGTTTCTTAGTAATCACCATATAGTTTAGGCCTCATTTCAAATTAGTAAATTCTGCTTTTATATTAGATTAATAATGACATTGAAAAAGAAGGATCCTTCTATTGATACTTGAGGCAAACTACCAAGTATTATGTCCCAAAGTGAGGTAGAACAGCTGGTCACCCCTCTGTTTTGTGACTCTGGTTACATTGGACAGTGTTCATTTTGTAGCTGAATTTAATCAAAGTAAAAAATCATGAGACTCTATCAAATTTATTGCTAAAAGCTATGTAAGTTACACATACTGAATTTGCTTATTTCACACCTTCTGAGCTTATTTCAAAACATTCGCACACTGACACAAAACTTTGCCTAGTGTGACTTGTTCTTTAGAAATCCTCTGAGGCTTGTTATTCAAGGAAGTAGGCTTTGTTTGAGTTTTCTATCTTATGAAAATTGCTAGTAAGTCTAGTGATTTAAATGTTTCTAAAGTACACTCTGAAAAGGCAGAGGGAAAATGAAACTCATACTAAAAAAGCTCAGAAAATTTCAGCGTGAAAAGAGCAAGTGATAAGCCCCCAACACATCCACGAATTTCCAGTACCGGGTGCACAGTGGATGTCCCATAAATGCTGGATGAACTGATGAACCCCCAATTCATGCCACCTAAAAACGCAGTACAACCAGGAGCCACCACACCAGACTGCCTCTCCAATCCTAGACACACTGAATCAGGCACTGCTGGCCTCCCAAACTGAACAGAACCAAGTGACGTCACATGGAAACAACAGACCTACCTCAATATATCTGTCATCTACTTCTTAAAAAATGGCTCGATTTCACCGTCAGCCAGAGCTGCCTAACACCAAGCCACAGACAGCTCTCATGACTGCTGAAATGAACTTGTTCCTCAGAAGGCAGCCCTCTGGTTAGCAAGATACACTTTCGGTCTAGGAGAGATTTGGCAGCTGGTAGGAAATAGGGCGCACTACTGTCTCGACAGAATTATTTGGGAGGGTGTTTTCTGCGGGCTCTGGCGTGGCAAATGCCTAGCAATGGGGAAAAAGAAAAGGTTTACCAGGGCTAAACTCTTACTTTGGTTGAAAAGATTAAATTTGTATCTAAAAGAATTGTTCTTTTACTCAAAGAAAAAGAGAGGTGCAAAAGGAAAAAAGAGACCGGGCATGGAGATGGCTTGAATACCAGACAAGCATACTGTAAGTGTTTGGGCAGCAAGTTTAGAACTACGTCACTACCTATGTGCACTCATTACCTACGTGCGGAACTTTTAGCTAAATTAAAGGGAATTGGGACTTTTTTTTAATTTTGAAGACATAGCAAGAATCCAGTTCTTTGCTATTTTTGCTGCTATGTTAATTTATATAAACAGGATAGGAGACTGAATTACATTCTATTACACCACCAGTAGAGATCCTGAAATTTCCCTTTAACATACATTTAGCTTTTTTCTTTTTCTTTCTTTTTTTTTTTTTTTAGTACTGGGGACTGAACCCAGAGACACTCTGCTACTGAGCTGTACCCCTAGTCCCTTTTTGTTTTGAGACAGGGTATTGCTAAGTCACCCAGGCTGGTGTGGAACCTGTGACCCTCCTGCCTCAGCCTCCCAAGAGGCTGGGGTTACAGGCATGCACCACTGTGCCCAGCTAGCTTAAATTTTTCAACAAAACCCTGAGATTAGGATACATTTTTAACTGTGGTGCCACTTGGGGTAGCTAATAAGACAACAGGAAACATGCATATATTCAGTAGAACACTTTAGTCACACAGACCGGGTCTCCATAAAGGGAGACTTGCTCCTTGGCTCGAAGGTCTGATGCTTCAGCAGCACCGTGTATGATCACCACGCCTCTTAGAAGTCAGGACGCTTCTTCTGGTCAAGGTTTAGAATTTTCCCTGACACCAATCTATACTTGCCAAATGCCTTGAGAATTCACATAAAACTAGTCTTAGAAAAACAAATTATTCCTGAGAAATTCCTTTATAGTATGTACTGTACAGCCCTTTTTCTTTATAAATGTTCTGCCCAGAAGAATATAAAAGATAGGCAGTGCTGGGATATAGACTTTGGCTGGGGCTTTTAAAATATATACCATTGATACGTAAAAATGTTAAATGAGAGAGACAATAAATCATTTACAAGTGACATAGAGACAAACTTTGCTATTTCTGCAAAGTTTATTCACCAAATAGACATGTAACTTAATCAGCTGACAGGAAACTAACTCCAATGCTTGGCTAATATAAAGCTAAAAATACAACTGATCTCAAGCCCGATTACTATTTTTACCTTTTTTTCCCCTCTGGCTGACCAAAGTTTTACCCTTTTCCATAAAATTATCTACCTATAGTAAAGTGAAATCCAAATTTAAAAAATAATAATTAATGGAATCGAGTTGTAAAAAGAGGAATGAGTGTCCTCTGGCCCGCGGTTACTCCCCGAACAGACTGCTATAAAGCTGGCTGGCGATGTCAGAGCTCGCTTTGCAAGCCCTGGAGAATGCCAGTTATCACCCTCCAAGAACAACAGCCACGAGGTCTGATCTGAAGAGTTTCTAAGTTTAGAATGTTTCAGGCCACGTTCTTACAGGCAGACATGTTGGTGATTAGGGCACCACCCACACAGCTTTTGGTGCCATCGCCAATGAAGGGAAGGGCTCGGTGGCTGGGCGGCTGGCTGGGGGTCCTACCCAAGGCAGTGGGGCGCAGGGACACGACCAAATGGGATCCATCAGGACTTGCTAATGGTCCACCTGAAGTGGCAAAGTGGGGCCCAGAGGACCTGACAGTGCGGCGACACTGCAGATCGCTCCCTGAGCTCCACAGTGTCAGGAGTGGAAGTGACCTTTTCAAACACAGTAATATTGTTGGGCTTTTGTTTTCTTCCATATTTCTCTTGAAAACTTGTGTTTTTTATGTCTTTGTTTTTTTTATATAATAGACATGGTAATACCCCTCCTATCTGCCAGTATTTGACAAAACTTGTACAGGCCTACATGGCTAGACCACAGGAAGCAATGCCTGGAGCCAGGGTAGGAGCTAGCGTGGGCCGTCTACCGTCCCTGGCAACTGGAACATTGGAACTCGAAGTGGCCTCGCTAAAGATACGCTGTGCCTGATTTTTTCCCCCCTTTTTCACTTACTTGTTTTTGTACTTCTATGTAAGACTACATTATAATGCAGCTCACAGTGACAGTGACATACGTGCACACAGCACTTGGTGGGCTTCCTCCAGGCTCCCTCCCCTCCCCCACGTCCCCATACAGGGGATTGACAGTGACACTGATATTCTCATGCGTCCAGGCCAGAGACTACTGTACTTGTTGTACTGTCCACGCCCAATCTCTGCCTCCCAGCAGGGATTCAGCGCATGTCTGTTATACCGAAGTAAATTTAAAAAGCTGATGACGCAGTAGCACAAACGTGTCCATTAAAGTGGTCATTCATAGGATACTACTTGGAAAAGGAAAGCCTAGCCCTGCATTCCAGTGACCAGGATGGAAGCCTATGGGTTTTTAAGTTTGTGGAGACCATGTTATTCATGAGGGTTACCACAGGTTATAAATAACCAGGCTCTGCATTCACACCTTCTACGTGCGGTGCATTACAATGGATTCCTAAATTCATTCAAATCTTTACTGCTAATTTTCATACAACTTTAAAATATACCATCATAAACCAGGCACGGTGGCACACACCTGTAATCCCAGTACTTGGGAGGCTGAGACAGGAGGATCTCAGGCTCCAGATCAGCCTCGGCAACTTAGCAAGGCCCTCATCAACCTAGTGAGACCCTGTTTCAAAATAAAAATTAAATAAAATAAAATAGGGCTGGGTATGGTGTAGCTCAGGGGATAGAATGACCTTTGGTCCAATCCCCAGTACCACCCCCAAAAATATATTTTTATATAAAAATATGTAAATATAGTATATATAAATATATCATATACATATGACATATACACATATGAATGAGTCAGCTGAGTTACAGGATTTCTCATCTTCCTCATTAATGACTTTTAGAGCCAGGTAATTCTTTGTTGCGGGAGCTGGCGCGGGCACTGTGGGAAGTTCAGCAGCGTCCCTAGACTCTATACACTAGATGCCCTTAGAGAACATGTCTCCAGACATTGCCAAATGTGTCCCTGGGAACAAAATCGCCCTTGTTGAGATCTACTGGTGTGAGTCAGTGAGTTTGTGCTTGAAACAGCTATGCTTCTCATCAGAAGTAAAGCTTTACTCCCAGAGACAGCTGCCACAAGCACTGCGTGTAGACTACTGGTACCTCAGAAACGCTGCAGCCTTCCGAATGGCTGTAATGATGTTGGAAATGGGTTTTGATTGGTGCAATCAGAAGTTTGATGACCAGCATCACAGATATCTGAAATGTGTTCACTAGCAAATTAATGGTATTCGAGATACTTGGATAGGCTGACTGCGTTTACACTCACACTCTCCTCTGCATGAACAGGGGATGAATTCAGCAAGACACTGATGGAATGGGACCCTCGGCAGGAGACAGGGTCTTGCCTTTGGAGAAGAGATTTCTAACTGCTTCATGCCCATTCTGAGGGCAAAGGATCTTGTCCTGGATTACTGCCCAACCTGCCCTATGTGACCCTTTCCAGAAAAGTGGTGGTCTCGTATCTAATAGTCAGCTGGGCCTTCGCCCAACCCATAGCATAGGCAGTATGGGTAGTTCTGTGCTCCTGGAAGTTTGTATAATAAATGTCTTCGTGTGTAACAAAATTTGACATGAGATTTACTTTCATTATAACCAAGGAGAGAGGCTGTGGGGAAATAGCTCCTTCTCACCCATCTCAAGGTTTGGGATGGCTATCGCTACTTACAGAAAAGAATTTAAGAGTTGTGCAGGACCACACTGGCCAAGATACTGTGCAGCGTGGAGTCTGTGCCAAGCGATGGGGGTGCGTGCGATTTCGGAGCTGCATCAAGGACGAACGGACCAACCCAGAAAAACAAATGGATTCACAAGAACAGCAGCGGCTACTTACTGCATGTCCACTACTGCCAGGCACAGTCTCGAGAACCCCACTTTTATTTTTCTTGAATCTTTTAACAACCCCTCTAGATAATTATTCTTTTTGAGTGATGAAGAAAACAAGATTCAGAGAGGTTAGGCAGGTTAGGCAACTTGATCAAAATCATAAAGCAAGGTCAACATCCAAACTCAATCTGTCCAAAACCTACAAAGCAGAGGCACTTCCCACCATACCACACTGAATCCTTACACACACACACACACACACACACACCTCTACCTAAGCTAGATGATAAATGCTATACAAATGAGTTAATATGAGAAAGACTTACAAATGAGCTCTCCCCACCAACTGGCTTCCTGAGGATAAAAGACCCTGTTTCCTTTGTTTGTCCCTCTTAAATAAACTCATATTTGAATGTTCAAATGGCAGTGGTTCAGAAAGGCACAGGAGTCCTGCACATCGCTGCACATTGTTTTCCATCTACATCTGTGTTACGTGCGGGCTCTGTCGTCATCTGAGTTTGTAACCCCTACAACAATCATGAAGCATAAATAACCTCAGTAGGCATGGAAGAGCAGCGCTCAGCCTCATCACGAATGCTTACGCCAAATCTAGGCTCTGCTGGTCTGACCCTGAGAGAGTGGGAGGAGTCGCTGAGCAGCAAGCCCCTTGCCTGCTGGGAGGTGGCAGGGCACTGTCAGGAGAGCCCTGGTAATTCTTTTCATCTGCTGAAGACAGCACCCATACAGGTGCTCTCTCCAGCAAAGAACCAAGTTGGGTCTGTGATTTGTTTTAACCTCTGGAAAAGAGAGGTGTTTGGCATGAAGATGAGATGAAATGCGACATAAAATGTACCTGTCACAGCGCCTAGCATATAGCAGGCACACAGTAAGTGTGAGCATTGCTGTTATTATTAGTTGCTAATTATTCTCTGGCTAAACACCCAACACATTCTTTATTATATACCTGAAAATAATAACTATATCCCCTTTTGCCTTTTTGTCTCTAGTTTACAGATCCCAATAATTTCAGTATCTCTTCATGAGATTGTACAAAAGATTATAGACTACTTACCAAAATCGGTGGCATGATCTCCACGTCTTACTCTCTCATAGCTTGAATACCCTTCTATCCCATCCATCACATTTCAAATGACTTGTTTAACACTGTATTGATGGCAGGCACTTTTTTGTCTTACCTACCCCTCGTCCTCACCACACTCTTAGTATGGCCTTAGACACAGTAGGACTCAACAAGTCATCAGTGCAACTGACCAAAAGTAAATTCTGTCTGGAAAATCCTGGCAGGATAGCATGTTAGCTTCATATTACTATCAGAAGATTCTCTTGGATGTAGAGCTAGTGCCCAGGATACTAGTTATGAGGTCCAGCAAGAATTTATTTCCTTAGGTCTATAATGAACTATAAAAACAACAACAGCAACAACTATATATTCCTGGAAGGTAATACAGAGCATTTCTTATGAATAGAGACTAAGATTGATTTACCTTAACAAAAAATAAAATATGTGTTTATTCAATCTATTCAACAAATATCAATGGAGCACACACTAGACATGTAGCTCAGAGGGCAATCGAAACGAGGGTAAAACTCCATAAACATCCATGAGACGGTGACCAGTCTTCTACTAATTGACTCTTTTCTCAATTAAATTCATTTTCTTTTGAGACCAAAAACTCTTACTAGGAATATCCATCCACCAATAAAATTTCCCATAAAAAGTTAAGCTGTCATTATAGAAATTCCAAGGGATTATTTTGATTTTAAGAAAAGTTTCCTGAATGTGATCACTTGCCTCAGACACTTCTCTGTTATCAATCTCTACTAATGTTCTACTAAAAATCAAGTCAATTCTATTCTCTAATATGAAGCTACTTTCCTAGCAATTTGGGGAATTCTTTTCCTCTGGAGAAAAATAAAGTCTAAAACTAATGAGACTGAGAAGAGATGAGTTTGGCAATCATAGAATCAGAATTTAGGGCTAGAGCATTAGACATTTACTATATCACACGATGGTAATTTATTTACATCTGTCTCCATTTCCTGGATTATATGTTCTTTGATACAAAGACAAGATCCTTATTTACAGCAAAAAAAAAAAAACCACTATTAATAATCAATACATTCATCTGAGTTCAACTGCTTGAATTTGTAAACACCTTCAATTATCAAACCTGAGCCCTCATTTCTGTGTAGGAAACCAAGATTCTAAGACTCAGAGAGGTTTGGTGACTTGCCTAAGATCTGACAAGGGTTTGGTACATAAAGGAGGAGGTGAACTGGAGAAATTAGCTATGGATCTAGTACTGGGATTACATGCACGTGCCACCATGTCCAGCTGAGAATTCTCCCATTTTTCTAGCAGAAAAACTCGCAAAGTAATACTAACTTGCCTTACAGAGTTTTCATGAGAGCCAATTAAAATAATGTATGAGGCCGGGCGTGGTGGCGCACGCTTGTCATCCCAGCATTTGGGAGGCTGAGACCGGAGAATCCGGGTTCTCAGCCAGCCTCAGCTACCTAGTGAGGTACTCCACAACTTACTGATACCCTGTTTCAAAATAAAGAATAAAAAATAGGAATGGGGGTGTAGCTCGGAGGTGGAATGCCCCTGAGTTCAATCCCCAGTACCGGAAAAAATAAATAAATAAATAAATAAATAAATAAATAAATAAATAAATAAATAAATAAATAATGTATGAGATAAATTTTAGTAAACTATGAGACAATTTAAATGATAGCTATCATTATACTGGAAGAATAAGGAATTAAACATCTCCAAATTTCTTATACTAGAAGAATAAGAAATTAAACATCTCCAAATATTCTTCATTATTATTCTCCAACCTGAGGTCTACTGTTCAACTAATTTACAAGGAAAAAGTATAAAATCGGTAGCTTATCTGGGGAGGAAAAAAAAAAAACAGCATCTGGAACAAATTACAGTTTAAGAAACCGGGAAACCAATGAATTACAATGAACCTTAAGCTTATGTCTTCAAACAAAGAATGCTATTTAAGAGTAAAGATTTGCCAGATTACATAGGGTAGAGGGGACATTCAATAGTCACAGGTGAGAATCAAAAGATTTTCAGTATCAAAAAGCTTTACAGAAAGAACGTTTGCTTTCTGTAACACTGGTATTGCGTTTCAATTTAAAAAGTAAAACATGGTCACTGGCTTAGGACATTCACATTGTGAAGATCTAAGGGAAGACACTACCTAACAAATCGCAGACCCACTTAGCGATTTGCTGGGGAGGGCACCTGTATGGGTGCTGTCCTCAGCAACTGAAAAGAACTTAAAAGGCTCCCTGACAGTCCCCTGCCACCCGGATGAGGAGCACTGCCACCTCCCAACCGGCAACTCCCTTGATGCTCAGAGATTCCTGGGATTCTCCAGCGGCTATCCAAAAACAATAGCGGTAGCCGGGCGTGGTGGCGCACGCTTGTAATCCCAGCATTCAGCATTCGGGAGGCTGAGACCAGAGGATCCGGGTTTGAAGCCAGCCTCAGCTACCTAGTGAGGCACTCCGCAACTTAGTGAGACTCGGTTTCAAAATAAAGAATAAAAAATAGGGCTGGGGGTGTAGCTCAGAGGTAGAATGCCCCTGAGTTCAATCCCCAGTACTGCAAAAAATAAAAATAAAATAAAATAAAATAAAATAAACAATAGTGGTAAGAAGTTGACTTCTAATTTGAGTCAGGAAAGAATGGGATCTTGACTTTGTTCCCCTAAACTCCACGTTGCTGCAATTAACCTGTTGCTTAAAACGCATGCATCCAAAGGTGAGGCGAGGATACTAAACATGCAAAGAATACGAAATGACACAATATGGGGGGACTCATGACAAAGAGAGTTTAGCAACTCTCTTAGGACAATGAAAACAAGGTTCAATTTAAAGAAATCCGATTTCTCCGAAGCACAGCTGTGACGCTCCGGAACAGGAGCT
Source organism: Graphiurus murinus (assembly GCA_004027655.1). Taxonomy (NCBI): domain Eukaryota; kingdom Metazoa; phylum Chordata; class Mammalia; order Rodentia; family Gliridae; genus Graphiurus; species Graphiurus murinus. Next base: position 16,323 of record PVLC010001980.1, read on the forward strand.
CCTCTGAGCGCCGCTTCCTCACTCCCAGGACTCCCTCCCTGGGGTGTCTGCTCCTGACCCACACAGCAGCAAGGGGGCCATCTACAGCCCCTTGAGTATTCTGAATTTGAAGCACTGTGACAGCACCATTATTCTAGGACTGCTCCTGATCACAAGCTGAAATAGCTACATGATTTAGACTGAGGAAAACTCTGCCTCCAGCTCAGCTTTGGCAGGGAATCTACATCCCTGAATTTTGGAGAAGACAGAGGCTGCTTTGGTCCATCTCCCCACTCTCACTCCCTGAAAGAACATAAAAAAGATTAATTTCCAAAGTTAGGAAATCAGGATTCAATCCACCATTGTGTGGTCGTAAGCATTACACCCAAGGACTCGTGAGTCACCAGGCACCGGATTCAATGAGTGAGCGAATTCATCTTCTTTCCTCTTTCATTGAGGGGTTGGCTATCTACACTACGGCAAAGAACTGGCAAAAATGAACAGTTTAGGTAAAGTGAGCCAATGCCCTTTTTAAGGCTCACACCTAATCAACTATTTAATTTTAGATTTGAATGCATCAACTAATTTGACCGTGTCTTCCTACTCTTGCCAAGGTGGTTATTCACCACATCACACAATGTCCACTTTATAAAGACCCAGGAGAAGAATTCCTCTCAGACCTCAGTGTTAGGAAAAATCAATCAGCTACTGAAAAAAAAAAAAAGCAATAACAAAAAAAGCAAATGAAAACAAAAAACAAATAAACTACATGAAGAAAAAAAATCACGCATCCTGTTTCTTTAAAATGTCAAGACTATTTTATTTATTATTTATTTTTAAATTTTTTTTTTTTTTTTTTTTGCAGTACTGGGGATTGAACTCAGGGGCATTCTACCTCCGGGCTATATCCCCAGCCCTATTTTTTATTCTTTATTTTGAAACAGGGTCTCACTAAGTTGTGGAAGGCCTCACTAGGTAGCTGAGGCTGGCTGAGAACCCAGATCTTCCAATCTCGGCCTCCCAAATGCTGGGATTACAAGTGTGCGCCACCATGCCCGGCTGTCAAGACTCTTTTAAATGGTTGTAATTCCAGTTTTGTATTGATTGGAAAGGGGCCATATCTATATATGTCATATCTGTATATATTATATCTCTTATACAATGTATAATTTTCCTTTTATCCAGACTGAGACTTGTTGAGAAATCTACTTGAATAAACAAATATAACTTCTTGCTAAAGTAAATGGCTCATGCCAGGTTGATCACAATAAAAAGGGCCTTAATTTAGCCAAGTTAATATTAGCACAGATTTCTGTTTCAACTCAGCATATCACATTTCAGAACTTTTGCTCTGAATCACCTTAATACTAATTTGCCATTAGTTGATCATTTACTATTTTCCTGACCCTTTACCTCAAAAAGAAGATTCTTGTCTTTGAAATTCTAAAGATAACACTTAGTAAAACTATAGAGATTAAACTGACATTTATTAAACCAAAGCAAATATCCCATGACAAGGAACGAACTGGCAAACATCAAACCATTTCCTAGATATAATCTTGATGGGATCAATAAATGTGAGCTTGAGTTGTTAGAAAAAAACTCACTGGAGGTTGGAGATCCTAAGGTAGCTCTGTTGAAGGAACACCAAGATTCCAGGCACAGTGTATACACCACTGAAGGCACTGAGGTAAGACCGACACTGTGTTTTCATAGGTCAATGAAGAAAGCCACGCGAGAAAAGCAAAACTTAGGGGATGGAAAGTTCTGGAAATTTACTTATGGCAGGACTTAATAATACAAAGAATTGAGTTGAATGGCTTAAAAGTCAAGGAGAATGCTTTGACTCATCTTTCTATCCTGTGCCAGGTCACCACGAGGTGAACTACTACATTATACGAAGGATCTTCTGTTCAGTTCAAGTACCAAACTGTTATACGACCAGCTACAAATTATCAAACACATCAGTCTGTTTTCATTCTTTATTTAGAATTCACAACTTATTCAAGCTAAGAGATAGGTATAAATTGCCCTCCTTTTTAAGTTTCTGTCCAGAATCTGGTTTACTAATCTACTTCTAAATCTACTTCTAAAGTACCTACTTCTAAATCTACTTCTAATTCAAAGGAATTAAATGAATACCATTTCCACTCCAGAATGGTTGAGGAACATTAGTGGTAAGGTGTGTATGCCCAAACAACAGGAGGCCTTAACATCTGAAAGTCACTGACACGCAGATGCTTTTAATCCATTTCTACCAGTCTCTAGAACCTGGAAAGTTACAGGTTTAAAACCATATAATTTCAACTGGGCTGGAAATATGTAGCTTCTAACAGTTTTAGCAGACAAATTTCAGGCTAACTCTTAAATTGAAAGAAATGTTGTCTAAAATTAGTAATTAGGGGAGGAAAAAAACATAATTAGAAGTTCTAAAACTTACTACTAAACATAATATGATTTCCAGGATATCCTTTTTTGTCTCAATTATACAACCGTATTTCCTATTTTAAGCTACCTTTCATGGCATCTCACCTATATTATTAGTTACACCTAAAAAAAGTAGGGAGCTTCCGGGAAGATGGCATAGGAGTGAGACACCTCTCATCAGGCGCTGTGCGCTCAATTCAAATCTGCCATAAAAGCAGCTTCTTGACAGAAGGAAAAAAAGCAACAACAAAGTGAACAGTGCTATGAAAAGTGAAGTACAGCTGAACAGATTCCAGAAAGCCGACCAGGGAGAGCAAAGGAGTACCTCTGCACGGCAACGCTGCCACGCTGCAGAGCAGCAGCCACCATTGAGCCAGCCTGCGGCGTGGGGTCTACTAACAAAGAAATATATAATGACCTTCTGCATTCCCAGCGACCAGAGGTGGAGTAAGCAACTCCTGAACTCCACATCCTAACCAGGTGGCATAACATGGCACCTTCGACAGTGACCGTAATATGTGGTATGACCAGCTTAAGCCCTTATGGGGCCACCTCAGCTCACCTCTCCCTCTAGACCCGGAGCAGCGATCAATTGCACTGCAGAGCTTGAATCAAAACGGCCACAAAAGCAGCTTCTTGATGGAAGGAAAGATAAGCAAAACAGCAGAAAAGTGAACAAAGCAACAAAAGCAGCTGATCAGAACCCAGAAAGCAGACCAGGGAGAACAAAAGAGCCAGCGCGTGCACAGCAGTAGCAGCCACCATTTTGCCAGTCGCCCACAGCAGCAGGGATCTACTCAAAAAATCTGTAGAGGCCAAATCAGGTCTGTTCTTACAAACATGAAGGGTTTTATATTTTGTTTCTTGTTGTTGATTTTTGTTTTTGGGGTTTTTTGTTTTGTTTTTACTCTGTTTTCACGTTGCATTGCTTTGATTTATCTATGTTTGTTCAGAGGATTGGTTGCTTTGTTAGCTTTTGCTAGACCCTAGAAGTCAACACCTGAAACCCACCAAAGGCACCAATAGAGTGAACAGAAGAAGTCCCAGAGTAATTGCAACTCAGTACAAGATACCATTCACAGAGAGAAAATAAAAATGAGAAACCTATAAATTCAGAGAAAGCATGCAAGAACAGCAAAAATATAAATTTAAGAACAGGGAAACCATGGGAAGGAAAAATAGCAAAGAAACAATGAGTCAACACAACCCCACAATAACATAACTCAACAACACTGAATGGCAGAGCTTACCAGAAGAACAATTCAGATCTTTAATAATAGAAATGATACAAAACTTCCATAAAGAATGCAGAGAGAGCTGGAAAGAAATAAAAGAACAAAGAAACAAAGAATCTGACACCCTGAGCAGGAATCATAGAGAAGCCTTGAGGGAAGTGAAGGATGTGAAAGATGCAATAATACAAGTGAAGGCATCAATACAAACTATAGACAGTAGATTAGACCACATGGAAAATAGACTATCACACCTAGAAGATGACCACTCCAAAAATGAATCCATTGTACATAATCTAGAAAAAAAAATTCGACAGTATGAATCTGACATTGATGAGATCTGGGCCAATTTTAAAAGCGCTAACCTAAGAATAATAGGCATAGAAGAGGGATTAGAAGTTGAAACTACTGGAATAAACAACCTTTTCAAAGAAGTAATATCAGAGAATTTTCCAAACACAGAAAGAGAAGTAGACACACAGGTACAAGAAACATATAGAACCCCCTTTAGGAAAGACCAAAGAAGAGGTTCACCACGCAACAAGATTCTCATACCGAGCAAAACTCTCTCTCAACATTGACAGGGATATAAAAACCTTCCATGACAAACAGAAATTGAAAGAATTTATGTCTTCCAAACCAGCACTAGAGAAAATAATCAAAGAGATTAACTACAAAGAAGAACTAACAAGTAAACATCAGAACCAGAGAAACAATAATCTCCAGGAAGCAAACAACTAAGCAAAGAAGAACAAACACTACCGCAAACAGAAGTCAAAACTCAAAATGTTAGGAATTAAAAATCAACTCTCAATAATCACACTGAATACTAATGGTCTCAACTCCCCAATAAAAAGTCACAAGGTGTGAGCTGGGCGTGGTGGTGCACGCCTGGAATCCCAGCATTTGGGAAGCTGAGATGGGAGGATCCGGGTTTGTGACCAGCCTCAGATACCTAGTGAGGCCCTCTGCAACTTAGTGAGACCCTGTTTCAAAATAAAGAATAAAAAATAGGGCTGGGGGTATAGCTTGGAGGTAGAAAGCCCCTGTGTTCAATCCCCAGTACTGCAAAAAAAAAAAAGGCACAAGGTAGCAAAATGGATTAAAACCCAGAATCCATCTATATGCTGCCTGCAAGAAACACACCTTACAAGCAAAGATTCCCACAAACTAAAGGTGAAGGGCTGGAGTAAGGTAATCCATGCTAATGGAACTCGAAGACAAGCAGGAGTAGGAACTATGATATCAGATAAATTAGATTTCGAGCCTAAGATTATCAAAAGAGACAAAACAGGTCATTTTTTATCAGTAAAAGAAACAATCCAGCAAGAGGAAATAACAATTATCTACATCTATTCCCCAAATATAGGTGCAGCCACTTTCATAAAACAAACTCTGCATGATATAAAGTCACACATAGATCCCAATACACTAATACTAGGAGACTTCAATACTCCTTTCATATCACTAGACCGATCTAAAAAAAAAGGTCAGTAAACATGCTTCAGACCTAAATAATACCATAAACCAAATGGACCTGTTAGACATATACAGAATATTTCACCCAACTACAGCTGAATTCACATTTTTCTCAGCAGCGCATGGAACCTTCTCCAAAATAGACAACATTCTGGGCCACAAAGAGACCACTAACAAATTCAAAAAATGTAACATAATTCCCTGCATCGTTTCAGACCACAATGGAGTGAAACTAGAAATCAACTCTAAGAAGACACAGAGTAACCATGTGAACATAAGGAGACTGAACACCACACTGTTGAATGAGGAATGGGTCATAGAAGAAGTAAGGGGAGAAATTAAAAAATTCCTAGAAACCAATGAAAATAGAGACACAACATATCAAAACCTCTGGGACACCCTGAAGGCAGTAATAAGAAGAAAATTTATAGCACTGAGTGCCCACATAAGAAGAACGGAAAACCACCTAATAAATAACCTAATGACACAGCTCAAAGCCCTTGAAAAACAAAAACAGTCCAACCCCAAAGCCAGTAGAAGACAGGAAATTATGAAAATCAGAGCAGAAATTAATGAAATAGAGAATAAAAAACACAATACAGAAAAATCAACAAAACCAAAAGCTGGTTTCTTGAAAAATTAAAGAAGACAGATAAACCATTGGCCAACCTAACCAAAAGAAAGAGAGAATCAACCCAAATTACCAAAATAAGAGATGAAAAAGGTGATATTACCACCAACAGTGCAGAAATACAGAGAATCATCAGAAACTATTTTGAAAAACTATACTCCAACAAAATGGAAAATCTAGAAGAAATTGACAAATTTCTAGATATATATATAACCTTCCTAAATTAAGTCAAGAAGATATAGACAACTTAAATCAACCAATAAAAATCAAAGAAATAGAAACAGCAATAAAGAGTTTACCATCAAACAAAAGCAGAGGGTCAGATGGTTTTCCAAGTGAATCTTATAAAACATTTATAGAAGAGCTAATCCTAATACTCCTCAAACTATTCCGTGAAATCGAAAGAAATGGGACCCTCCCAAACACATTCTATGAAGCCAACATCACTTTAATACCAAAGCCAAATAAAGACAGCTCAAGAAAAGAAAACTATAGGCCTATATCATTGATGAACTTAGATGCAAAATTGCTAAACAAAATACTAGCAATGCACATTCAAAACCACATCAAGAAAATTACACAACATGACCAAGTTGGATTCATCCCAGGGATGCAAGTCTGGTTCAACATATGAAAAACAATCCATGTAATTCACCACATAAACAGAATCAAAGACAAAAATCACATGGTCATCTCAATTGATGCTGAAAAAGCATTTGAGAAGATCCAACACCCATTCATGCTAAAAGCACTTCATAGAATCAGAATAGAAGAAAGGTACCTCAAAATAATAGAAGCAATATCAAGAAGCCCACAGCCAACATCATATTAAATGGAGAAAAACTGCAAGACTTCCCACTAAAAACAGGAACAAAACAAGGAAATCCATTATCACCTCTTCTGGGCAATATAGTACCTGAGACTCTAGCCAGAGCAATAAGGCAAGAGAAGGAAATCAAAAGGGTAAAAATAGGGAAAGAAGAACTAAAACTATCCCTTTTTGCAGATGACATGATACTATACTTAGAAGACCCAACAAAGTCAGCCAAAAAACTTATAGAACTGATCAACAAATTCAGCAAAGTGTCTGGATACAAAATCAATCTTAAAAAATCAGAAGCTTTTCTGTATGCCAACCATAAATCCACCGAAAAAGAAATCCAGAAAGCAATTCCACTCACAATAGCACCCCAAAAATAAAATACTTAGGGATAAACCTAACCAAAGATAAAGGACCTCTATAAGGAAAATGACAAAAATCTGAAAAAAGAAATCGATGAAGACCTTAGAAGATGGAAGGATCTACCATGCTCTTGGATAGGCAGAATAAATATCATCAAAATGGCCATCCTCCCAAAAGTGATCTACAGATTCAATGCAATACCCACGAAATTACCAAGGTCATTCCTCACAGACATAGAAAAATCAGTCCTTAAATTCATTTGGAACAACAAAAAGCCCAGGATAGCTAAAGTAGTTCTTAGCAACAAGAACCATGCAGGAGGTATCACAATACCTGACTTCAAACTCTACTACAAAGCCACAGTAATAAAAACATGGTATTGGCACAAAAACAGACACACAGACCAATGGAGCAGAATAGAAGATCCAGAAACAGACCCACATGCTTACAGTCAACTGATTTTTTTACAAAGGAGTCGAAAGCATACACTGGAAAAAAGATAGCCTCTTTAACAAATGGTGTTGGCAAAACTGGTTAACCATACACAGGAAAATGGAAATAAACCCCACTTTCTCACCCTGCACAAGAGTCAACTCAAGATGGAATCAAAGGCCTAGAAGTCAGGCCAGAGACCTTGCAGCTACTTTAAGAGGCCATAGGACCAACACTTCAACATGTAGGCACAGGTAAAAACTTTCTCAACAAGACCCCAAAAGCACAAGCAACTCAAAGGAAGATCAATACATGGGATTGCATTAAACTGAAGAACTTCTGTGCAGCAAAGGAAACTATCAAGAACCTCAACAGAAAGCCCATGGAGTGGGAGAAAATTTTTGCCAGCTACTCTTCTGATAGAGGACTAATAACTAGGAAATACAGAGAACTCAAGAAACTCACAGCTAAGGAAACAAACAACCCAATCACAAAATGGGCAAAGGATCTAAATAGACACTTCACAAAAGAAGAAATACAAATGGCCAATAAATGTATGAGAAGATGTTCTACATCATTAGCAATCAGAGATATGCAAATCAAAACTACCTTGAGATTTCACCTAACAATCAAAATGGCAATCATCAAGAACACAAACAATAACAAATGCTGGCAAGGGTGTGGAGAAGTGGGAACCCTCATACACTCTTGGTGGGATTGCAAATTAGTACAACCACTTTGGAAAACAATGTAGAGGATCCTCAGACAAATGGGAATGAGTCTACCATATGATCCAGCAATATCACTTCTGGGTTATCTACACAAAAGAACGGAAACCAAATTATCAGACCAACGCATGTGTATCTATGTTTATAGCTGCACAATTTACAATTGCCAAACTATAGAACCAGCCAAGATGTCCATCAACAGATGAATGGATTACAAAACTATGGGATATGTACACAATGGAATTTTACTCAGCCATAAAGAAGAACAAAATCATGTTATTTGCAGGGAAATGGATGAAACTGGAAAACATTCTGTTAAGTGAGATTAGTCAGTCACAAAAAGTAAAAAATCGTATGCTTTCCCTAATATGTGGAAGCTAGGGAGAAAATGGGACATAAGAGGGACTCCAGGTGAAGAAGGAGAATTCTTAAGCAAAGATTTTGACTTAACGGAAGGTGATGAGGGGCGAGGGGACACCCTAGTGAGCATGATGTACTTTCATGAACACATCAGAGTCAATCACTAAACTGACCTTGAGAAGGAGGGAGGAGGAGGGAGTGGGGCGGGAATTGGGGAAGGGCTAAATGAGAAATGTGTGCATGTATGCCTTTACCTTTACCAGCTTATACCTAACAAAGATGTATGATTACAATGCACCAATTAAAAATAAATAAATAAATAAATAGGCCTCCACAGCTTTTAGAAATGAAGCCCTTTTTATCTGGATTAAAAAAGAAGAATTAGCCAGGTGTGGTAGTACACACTTGTAATCCCAGTACTTGGGATACTTGGGAGGCTGAGACAGGAGGATTGCAGGTTCAAGGCCAGCCTCAGCTACTTAGTAAGGTCCTCTTCATTCAAAAATAAAGAATAAAAAATAAGGGTAGGGGTGTAGCTCGGAGGTAGCATGCCCCTGGGTTCAATTCCCAGTACTGCCATAAAAAAAAAAGTTAGAACCAAAGAACCAATCCTAATTCATTACATGAACATCATTAATGGATTGTGTGTGTGTGTGTGTGTGTTTGTGTGTGTGTGTGTGTGTTATTGAGAATTAAATGCAGGGGCATTTGACCTCCAAGCTATACCCCCAGCCCTATTTTTATTTTGAAACAGGGTCTTGCTAGGTTAATTAGAGTCTCACTACTTTCTGAGGCTGTCCTAGAACTTAGGATCTTCCTGTCTTAGCCTCCCAAGTACTGGGACTACAGGCGTGCGCCACCAAGCCATCCAAGTCAACGTAGCTTGTCAACAAACAGAAGGACCTCTGTCTACTACTCAGAAAGCACCTGAACAAAACTATAATTTTCTCTTTTCCTTGCTCTTACTTTCTCAGTATCTAAGACGAGAACAAATTGTATTTGCCTGTTCTCTTCAAGAAATAAAAACTGAACCGGGCATGGTGTTGCACACTTGTAATCCCAGCATTTGGGAGGCTGAGATTGGAGGATCCGGGTTCACGGCCAGCCTCAGCTACCTAGTGAGGCACTCCACAACTTAGTGAGACCCTATTTCAAAATAAAGAATAGAAAAATAGGACTAGGGGTGTAGCTCAGAGGTAGGATGCCCCTGAGTTCAATCCCCAGTACCGAAAAAAAAAAAAAAAGAAAGAAAGAAAGAAAGAAAGAAAAACTGAGCAGACACTTCATTTTCCAAGAATGTTGAGTTCTATGATAGAAATAGCACAATTTAGTACCAGCCTCTGCTTACTCTAATTTTTATCTTACCTGATCTGATTCACTACTGATGACTAGTTCAGCTGCTGCTTTTATATTTACATAGTAGTTGAAAAAAACTGGCATTAATAAGCCAATTTTCCTATGGAAAATAGAATGGCCCATGGTACAAGGCACACATCTCTTCCAACTTGGGTATCAAGAGTGCCAACTGGGTCAGAACCCAGGCATCATATTTAACTCATAATTGCGCTTCTGTCCCCTTCATTAACTAAGTCCTCCAAGCCTCTTCATTGTTGTTTTCAAAATATCTCCTTATATTTATTTTTTCCTCTCCAATCTCTCCTAGGTTACCAAAATAGACTTCAGTTAAACTGGAAAAAAATCACTCAGATTATAAACCACCTAGAGACAGTCGTTATCAATATTTTGAGAAACATCTTTTCAGACAACTTTCTCTAAGACTAACCATATATATATATATATATATATATATATATATATATATATATATATATATATATAGTAGACATACACACACATATATACACATATGCATACACATAAATATACACACATAGGTACATACTAACCATATATATATGCATACAAGTTTATATGAATATTTTAGATGCTTTACAGACTGCTTCTTTCATGCAACATTATACAATGAACACCATACCACATAATTTAATTCTAAAGTATGTAATTGTATTTCCTGACTGATCTGTTCTTACCCTTAATTTATGGAGAAATATATGTTGAAATTATATGTCTTACCCATGCTATGGAGTAACTTAATAATAAAGTCTTACCAATCTTGTGAATGTTTATCTTAACCAGTCTCAACTTATACTATGCTTACTCCTATATTAGCCTCTTCATCAAAACTAATTTGGCCCACAACCCAGAAAACAAAATAGGGCCTGGGGTGTAGCTCAGAGGTAGAATGCCCCTGTGTCCAATCCCCAGTACACACACACACACACACACACACGCACACGCACACGCACACGCACACACGCACACACACACACACACACGACTGCTTTATCTTTCTTTTATGTTCCTAGAAACATAGAAAGATAATTGTATCAAGTAATTTCATAAATTTTTTTTTTTTTTTGGTACTGAGGATTGAACCCAGGGGCATTCTACCTCCAAGCTATACCCTAAGCCCTTTTTTATTTTTATTTGCAATCAAGCTCTCACTAGGATGCTGATAGTCTCACTGCATTGCTGAGGCCATCTTCAAACTGGGATCCTCCTGTCTCAGTCTCCCAACTATTGGGATTACAGGTATGCGTCACCATGCCTAGCTACATAATTTTGAATTTCTAATAAGAATTTATATGTCTTTAAAAAAAACCATTTACACATCTATCATGCATGAGGCCCTGGGTTCAATCCCCAGTAATGAAAAATAAAAAAAAAAGAAAGACAGAAACAGAACTGCCTACTATATTCTGTAGCCATACCTGAACCTAGCCTGATTGATTTGCTTACTAGTATTGACTTCAGAAATGTCAGTTATTAGCAAATGGGTGGAAAAGTAGCATTACCAATCAAATGTAAATTATGTTTGGGGAAAACAAGAACACATTTAAATAGCTCCCAAAACCACAAATATAAACTTTGCTTCTTTTGCTTAGTTGGAAGAACAAATTATATTGGCTGCTTTGCAGACATGTCAAGATATATAAGTGAAGGTTCACAGTGAATCATGTTCTGATTTACACACAATGAAAAGACTTGGAGCCATCTCTCAAATTTAAAAAATTACAAATAAATCACTAACAATTATTCCTGATTATTTTGACTAGGCCAGAGCTTCTGATAAGAACATCTTTCACTCCAAAATAAAATTATCCTACAGAGCTTTTTGCATTTCCTTTGATGAATATCTGAAATTTTTCTCTTTTTTTTTTCTTCCAGTGAGTTTTTATTCTATTGTGCTCTGCATCAACTTCCAACAGAGGTTCTATAAAAAATGTAAGACTTACCAGGACCATGCCAATTCCACAATCAGAAACCTATAGTGGCTCCCAGCTGCTTCCCAAATGAGTAATAAAATTACAAACACTGGCATGATCCGGAAAATCCTTTTTTCCTGTAGCTTGGAGTTTTGTAACCTGGACCCAAAAAAGGGCCTCGAGAGTTGGTTAACCCCCTGAAACTGAAACTAACATTTTGCATGTTTTTAATGCATTTTTCTAGAGGAAAGACCCCAAAGATTTCAGAGTCCCACTGGAGTCTCTGACCTCAAAAAAGGTTCACAACCATAATTTTAATATTTCCCTTTCATCACCTTCATCATATTTAATGGCCCGCATCCATTATTATTTCATAGATCTGGAATTTCTAGCAGAGTCAAGAAAACCTACCTGCTACCCTGAAGCAAGAGACATAGGATTTCCTTCACTTACACTGTCCTAATCACCCTCACAAAGGTCTCTTTGAAATTCACTCCTGCACCACTCCACCCGACCAGGCACCAGTGACCCAGGTCAACCTGGCTGATCACAATTGCCAATCCTCAACTGGTGACAGATGGCACAGCCAACCAACCAGATGAGGACACCAGGCCAGTTCCTTGAATGATTTCGGCAAATGTGTTTACAGGAGGTTTTCTGTGATACATTCCCCAGGTTATGATGTTACTATGACTCTCCAAGACAAGGCTTAAAATAGACCACAGAAATTTAAAACTAAAAAACTATAAGCATTCAAAGATAGAATAATAGGGTATTTTAAGGAAGGTCGGGTCTCATGACATCCTTCACATCACACTGGATCGGCATGCAGGTCCAACTTTTATGGACTGATCTTTAGCTATAAAACAATCCCAATAATAATGTCTCTTTAAATTTTGACCATAGTAATTAATGTTAAAATTCATAAATAAAAAGTGCAATCTTAAATGAGTAAGTAAATGTTGCTTTTCTTCTTTTGCTAGTACTTCAATTTTAATTTGGGAAAACTTACTTGACAAACTTAGCAGGCAACTAAAAACATTGTTAGGAACTAAGCAGAATGTAAGTTACAAAACAAATTCCACATCTCACATCAGATGTTTCCATGACTCTGGATCCCTAATAAGAAGTTCAGCACTAATGAATTAATGAATGAACAGCAATACAGCCCACAGAAAAGTTAAAGAATTAAAGAAAAGACAGATTGTTTTTTAAAAGCCATTTTCATGATTAATACTTCCTGTCTTTTTTTCATTTCTCTGAAGACTTCTCTCTTCTTCCAAAAAAAAAACAAAAAACAAAAACCCGAAGAAACAAAAACCAAACCAAACCCAACCTATAAGAGTCTCCCCATTCCTGACATCTGTGCTGCCTATGGTCCTGTGTGCAGATAACTCGTAGTGGTCACACAGACTTTAATGCATTGGTGAGTGTTTTTCTAGAAGCCCACTGTTTCCATGGAGGATTAAAATGCCCTGTGGTGAGCAGCCTACAACTACAGAGTACTGCCTTCTTCCCGGTGCTTCAGGACCCTCGGTTGTGGCAGCTAGCACCCTGAGCCAGAACCTGCCCCTGGCCAATCCAGCCTATGTAATTGGGAGAATCTGTCTTTTCTTAAAAATACAATCTTGATGTTCACAAAAGCTTTAAAAAAATAACAACTTCTATTTGAGATAGTAAGTTGTGCTATGTATACTAAATTATGTATGCTTTAATTTAGAGCAGTCAGATGAATGAAGTTAAATAAAATTTATAGGATGCCATTACTGAGCCCCTGCACTAGATCAACAGACCAAACCAAAATGGAGTCACTCACGCTGAAGTTCCATGCTACCGAGCTGACGCTAAGTTATTGAAGGAAAGAGATCTTAGCCAAGTCCCCTAACAAGCCAGTTTCAGCCAGTGTGATAAAGGGCCCTCTGCTTTAACCTTTAGCTTTGAAACACCAATCTGCTTTTCGTTCTCTGCTTCTGCTTTCCTCGGCCCTTTTTTTGTCTATGAAGTCAGCCTCCTCTGCTCAGCTCATCAGAAGAACACTCACTCTATTTTATAAAAAGAGGTACTGCCCTGTTCTATAATCTCAAGTAATAGCCCATTAAGATCTTGTAATTTTGTCTTTTAACTATGGTAAACAAGTTAGAAGGAAAAGAGTCTTTCCGGGAGTGTGCATTCAGATGGGCTTGTCCTTAGGCACACATTTTCATCTTTATTCCATGTAGAAAGTCATTTTTAGGGCCTATTGTTCTTCAAAGTGGCAGCCTGGCTCGGTCACTTACGGCACAAGTACAACAACAATGATGGTGATGATTTGATGGCGTTCTATTGAGTGCTGATTATATGCCATGCCCTCCTCCAACCCTCCCAACAAGCCCGTCGAGACCCAATGGGCACGTCATCGTCACCATCTCAAGGATGAGAACATGCAGATGCTGAGAAGTTAGCTCATTTGCTCAAGGCCATAACGCTGGTGAGTGGAAGGGTGCCCTGGACTCTGGTATGTTCAACTTCAGAATCTGTTCTTATCACGAGGCTCTGATGGGTCCCCAGGTGAAATAATTTACCAACTTGTTAACTTGCTTTTCTGTTGAAGCTTCTGACACTAACATGGACCGAGAGCATATATTAGCATGTTGGATATTATCGACAGTCCCGACACCTACTTTGCATGTACTTTAAAAACAACAAAATCTCAGGAGAGATAATGTCTTCAAGGTTTTGATGCAAGACAGCTGGGGCTGAGCTTTGTATCAGTATGAGTTTAATCAGAAAGCAGAAGCCACTCTGAGCGTTTGCAATGGAGGGACTTGGAGGGGGGGTCTCAGAGATAATAGAAGGACTGAGAAGCCAGACAGGGTGGGTGGTGGCAGGAATCCAATACCCCCCTCAGGTCAGAGGAAACCAGGAGACAGGGGAATCAACCAGCATCCCGCATACAACAACGAGCTTGTTCAAAGGGATCTGGAGTCCAGGAGGAGATGCCGGCAAAACCAGACAGGGAGAGGAGAAACATGGACTTCAAATTTCCTGCTGCCCAATGGACGTGACGCACATGCACAGACTTACCAAAGCCAATCACTGTGCTGAGCACGGGAAGGAGGGAGTGGGAGGGAACAGGGTGAAACAGGGGAGGGCTAAACGAGTGCTGTGTGCATGTATGCCTCTACCGCCCTGAACTTCAGCAAGATGCATGATTACAATGCACCAATAAAATAAAATTTAACAACAATTTTGCTGCTGTCTTCAAGTCTCCCCCAGCGCCTCCCAGCTGGCGTGGGCCCTGACGTACAGCCTGACCCCTCTGTTACACAGAATGCAGAGAAGGGTGACAAAAGGCTCAGGGAACCACATAGCCAACCATCAGGGCCTTGTTACCTACATGATATTCACGTGAAATCCAGAGGATCCAAGATAGGGAAACTTCTTAAGCAAAAAAGAAAAAGCTCATAAACAGACTTTTCCTATTTTAACTATGTAAAATAGGAAAAAAATGTATTTTATTAATGTTCTATTTGAAAATTTTATGAACGTGACCACTCTTACAATCTTTGCATGGAAACCATTCTACAAGAAGCAAATGCAGAAGTCACCTTCACCTGAGGCTTTACTTAATAGGATGTTTCACTCATTAATTGTCTACATCTCTACACTTGTCGCCAGACTCTATAAAATTCCTTCAATTTCACAATTAGGTTCTTAGCCCAGAAACTCTTAGGAAACAGAAATTATGTTTGCATCTCCTGAAACATTTGGCCAATGAAGCCTTTTTTCTCAAGAGTTACGATGTGACAGGCAGTAGATACTGATGGCTGTCTAGCCATCAATGATTTATTTTCTATTCCTTCCTCACAGAGAGTGATTTTGTAGACACTCTTTTTATGAATGTGACAAGGAAAACCTGTTCCCATACCCAAGGGATAGATATGAACAGGCCAAGTCTAAGAGTCTAAGGGTGAGGGTGAGGTCAGAGATTTGCCCCACAGGGAATGTTCCAGACCTTTTTTTTTTCTCTCTCTATTTTTTTTTGACCTTTTTGTTTTTGTTTTTGGAGGGGCAGTGGGGTTACTGGAATCTAGCAGGCAGAGACCAGTAATGCTGCTACAACACACAAGACAGCCCCCCATAACCAAGAGGTACCAAGAAACCCTCGTCTAGGTCACTGGTTCTATTCTAAAAGTGAGTTTCTGAACCAGCCTCATCAGCCACTAACCTGGAAACGTGCTAGAAATACAAATTTTCTGGCTCTCCTCCAAATCTGTGGAATCAGAAATTCTAGGGATGGGCCCTTGTGTTTTAACAAGCCTCCAGCTAATTCTGACAAATGCCAACGTTCCAGAATCACTGGCCTAAGGCTTCAAGGACTAGCAAACGATAGCCCACAGGCCTGCCGTCGGTGAAAATTATACATTTTATTAAAGCACTGACACACCCATTCATTTACTTATTGTCCACTGTTGCTACAACAGCCGAGTCGAATAGACCAGATGGACCGCAAAGCCCAAAACCATTCAGCCCTTGAAGAAAAAGTTTTCCAGCCCTTAAAGTCAATCATGGTAATTTTATTATTCTTGCCAGTTACTTGTTTAGAGATGGAATTCCCAGAAAGCCACAAGACCATTGAGATCTACAGGATGGAAGAGAAACGCTTTGGCCATAAAGGTGGGATAGGGAAAACATTCCTTATCTCTAAGGAGCAGAGAAACAAAAGGATATATTCCTTTCTCCTCTGGGTATTATAGTGTCTGGATGTGATACCAAAACTGTGGCAGCCATCTTGCAACCATGAGGAAAGTTAGACTAGGACTAAAAACAATACTCCAGAGTAAAACATGGAAAGTACCTGATATCCATATGTTACTTTTTTTTTTTTTCATAATAAGAAAAAATTAAGGAGAAAAAAGACTGCATAAAAAGCCAAGAGGGAAAAGTGGCCAAACCCAAATAACCACAAGAGTTTCTAATTCTCTTCAGGCTGTATCTTAGTGGATGTATGTTTGCATCCATAATCCATGTAAATTCTAAAGTAAAACAATTCTGGTTTAAAGCAAATTAAATTTTTCCACCAACAATAGTGAGGAGTAACTATTTCCTTTTCCATTGCAACCAGAGCAATTTAAACTAACAGGCCACATTGGCAGAAATATAATCAAAGGTTTACCACAGGGAACACACAGCACAAGCCCACTCTACTCCAAGAAATCTACAGCAACTGAAGACACACAGCTTGGACTTTAATCAATTTGAATTTGTGACGTGCCAAATCCAAGTGGATATTTAAAAGCTTCAAAGTGTAAACAACTTCATTTTCCCCAGAATACAACATAGCTTGGCATACATTTGCATAATATATAATGTACCTGGCATTGAAAACAAATAGGTCATGAGCCCCTGCCTTCAAGTAGCTTCTGTCTGGTGGGGAAAATGACAAATATACACAGAGAATTAGAAGAAAAGGAGTCATAGTACAGGCATTTGCAGAGTGTTATGGAAACACAGAGGAGGAGCAGATAATCTAGTTAGAATCAAAGTCACGAGTAAGAAAATATTATGGAAACTGTAATTTACTATACAAATACAAAGATTTTAGAAGCTACACTTTGAAAAGCTAGTATTTAGAAATGTTGCACAGAGAGGACTATAAATTTCATTAGGCAAATCAATCTAGATAAGACTATTTAAAATACATTAGTTTGCAGGCAACACATTTGATTTACACAAGATAAATTCTTCCTAGTTCACTGCCCTTGGAGTTTGTCTTCATCAAAATTTCAATATACACCTGGTAGAGGAAGACATCATCTTACAGGAGTAACATGCCAATAATCGTCTCCATTTCAGGAACGACAGTCTTCCCAAGAGCAAAGAAGGATGCTTCCCAGAGCTGGAGCTCTGCAGGGCCATCCTGGGTCTGCACCGCCAACACAGAACCTTGAGGCAAGGTAGAGCTCAACACCCTAGGGAACAGGAACTAGGTCAACACCCAGCCAAGTCACCATGAAGAAGTGTTCTGGATGAATCACTTCACTACGTTTGACCAAATGGAAAAGCAATTTGTACTGTGGTTATGGTTACTGACACTATTGACAATGTTTATTACGTGGTGAGTTCCACAAACAATAAAGTTTATATGTCCACTACAGGAGAGAAGTAAGGGTGGTTCAGAAGCGGAGGCTAATGCTACCGTATGAGAGGACTCGAGAACCACAGGATGAGAAGCAGCCATCAGGCCAAATAGCTCACACAATTAGATATGCCATCAACTTCACATATAAACTCTGCTTGTCAATGTATCCCGCAATTAAGTTGTTGCTAAAGAATCTCTCAACAGTTAACCAACACCAGATTTTCTAGAAACAGTTTGTTCCTAAATACTATCTACCCTCCACATCATCTAACTCGTCTGATTAGATCTGAGAGGTCACCCAACTTCAAGCTTACTTATTACATTTGGCCCGTGTACTAGAATTAGATCCAGAATCTTCTCTGAGAGATATTTTCTCAAGTATTGCATAAGAAACCAGGGCTACATTTTTTTTCTGGAAAATGATCCTCCTTATGAATTTTGTCTTGCTATTATCCACTGCAATATCAAAAAATAAATAAAATTCTTCATGATCAAGGTCTAGGCCTTTATCCAAAATTTTCATCTGCTCCTCATCTATTTCTTTTCCCTCAAAACTTAATAAACTCACCTGGACATCTTTACAGTGTTTTAGATATGCCTATTGCCTCTGATGGAATAAAAACATCATTTTTCTGCAAGACTCATTATTTATCATTGAGCAATTCTCCTAACCCTCTTGCCTACTTCACTAATTCTCAGGCAGAGCCTACAGGGAGATGAGATGAATAAATATCCTTCTAGAAGTTTCTCTGTGAGTCAAAAGGCCCTGGAGGGAAAATGGACTTTTGCCCCAAGAAATGACGAGGCGAGCCATCCCTAGTGGGTGATTTTAGGCACTTGTGGTCAGAGGCAATCTGGCCTGGCAGAAGACCTCAGCCAGAGCCACCATTACCAGTCGGCTCTACCAGCTGTGCAAAACCCTGGCTTCCTATAAAATCAACTGCACTGACCTGGTAGCAATTCATGGTTTTGAAAATTCCACTTTAACTGGAAATTTTCTAAAATGGCTCTGTACCTCTGGTTTGCTGAAAACCAACATTTACAAAGTTGGCAAGAAACCCCTGTCGCCCAGCTGCCTCCGATTTCCTGTCCCTGGGCTCAGTCTCCAGCTTGGCTGTGGGGCTCCACGCAGCTAGCACTGCCATCGCCTCGGGGAAACAGGGTGTGGTGGAAAAGCAGTGGTGGGAAGGTAAGGAGCCCAGGGGCCGGTCCTGCTCCTGTCACTAATGAGAGTGCTTCTGCATCCCGAAGGTCCCTTCCAGCTCTAGGCCCACAGCTACTCCACCCGCAGTCCCGGAGAGCACCGACTATGGGTTATCTGTAATGAAGGATACACAAACCCCACCCTCAAGAGATCTCATACTCTAAGCAATCTCTAATTTTGCACACAGCTAAGTGCCACCTTTTATGTTTTTTAAAAGCATCTTTTGGCCGGGGATGGTGGCTCACACCTGTAATCCCAGTACTTGGGAGGCTGAGACAGGAGGATCGCAGGTTTGAGGAGAGCCTCAGCAAGTAGTGAGACTCTCATCAACCTAGTGAGACGCTGTTTCAAAATAAGAAGTAAAATCAGGCTGGGGGCGCAGCTCAAAAGTAGAATGCCTCTAGGTTCAACTCCCAGTGCTACAAAAAAAAAAAAAAAAAAAAAAAAAATCTAAATTTTATGCTTTCAAAAGAAACACTACTGATAAATTCAAAATCAATTCCAACATCTCATTTTAGCCAATTCTTTTAAAACTTAGTCCACACATGAGGATGTCACACCGAAAACTGGTCAATTAGTAATCCACAGGAAAATGACAACCTCCGCCGGTATGTGGCATGATGACGCTACAGAATCTGTAAGAATCGTCACCATCCGTTTCCCAGCTGGTAGGTTTGTCCCCTCTTGAAAAGCCTCAAGACTCTCATCCCTAACCCCAGAGCATGTCCCTCGTCAGCATCCTCCGAGTGTCCATTTAGTGGCCCAGATCCCCACGAGGGCGGCTGGCCCAAGGATTCTCTTGCATTATTCATCCGTTGCTGTGTGAGCTTGTGTGTGGCTTCTCTTCTGCAGCTAACTTTAACTTCTTCATAGGTGACGTCGTATAGGCCCTGGTGAGCATGAGCTCACTGCTATTTCCTGTCTCTCTTGCCTTCACATCTTTCAATTCTCTGTTCTAGTAAGCTAGAAGCCAGTACCACTTTGAAAAGAGGGAACTCAGTGTTGATCATGGGTATCAAACATATCAGAAACACGCTTGCTATTTTCATGGAAAATGAGAAAGGATGATTTACATGTAAACAATAATTATTAAAAAAGCCAAGGGGAAAACAGAATTTACATTAGAAGTTTATGGAGAAAGCGTGAGTATCAGTACAACAGGAATATCTTTAAGAGTCTGTATGTAATTTTTAAAAACCAAGGATCCAGTAAAAGAAACAACTAGTTGAGTGGTTTGTATCAAATCATTTTCCTGAAAAAGAAGATGCAGGTATTCACTGCTTACAAAAATCTATGAAGCTTACACTTAAATGTGAAATTCTGGGGAAAAACTATTCACATAGGTATAGTTATTTTGACAAGGACAAAGTAGTAGCAAGGTGGGTTTAGCACAATGACCATTTCATTAGGGCCTGCCTGCCATGGACCCAGGAACTGGGCTAGGTCCTCAGTTCCAAAGATGAACAACACACGACTTCTTCCTTTGCTGAGTTTATGTTCCAATTCCAACCTCAACAAAGGCCTTCTCAGAATGAATCCAATCAAACACAACAATGTCTGCTACTTATCATAATGAAAATAAAGGGGCCTTACACATGCTCACAAGTATATACTCTTGAGAAAAAGAAGATATTAGTGTAAGAAAATCAAGACACATAGCCTGCAGGTTTGAGTTACAAACTGGATTACAGGCTTTCTGGAACCACAAAGGGCCAAGCAGCTTTTCTTTTCTCTTTTTTAACAGCTGGGAAAGTTGTGGGGTGAGGTGTCTGGCCCAAAAATGTTACTCTTTTGGCTTTGCTCAGTTTTGCAAAAATACAAAGGATTTCAAATAGACTCCACGTCTTTATAGTTCATTAAACCCTCCAGATATTTTCCCACTTTGTCACCCGGTTCATTTCACATGTCAGTTGAAAAAACTCACCCTCCTTATCAATTCCTCTATTATTCTCCATTTAATATGCTAATGATATCTCTTCTGTCTGTAAAGAAATTGGATTTTGTGGTATATTTAGCCATATTAAAAAAACTGATGTTAATTGGAAAAATGGCTGTAAAGCAAAGTCTTATCCCAAAATATTCAGAGATAGCTGCACGTGCGAACTCTAGTGTATGCGCCAGTGGGCCTCTCTATGGGCCTCTCTTCCCAGCTAAGGGAGAAAAAAGAAATCCCAGACAAGGGCAGTCTTGTATCTCATTCCTTTTGGTACAAGATACACTCCTTTCTGTGCTAAGGTAGCTTTGAAGATAAAACACACTTCCAGTCCCTCTAGTCTGCCTCAGACTCCAGGAATGACTCTCCGGACAGGGTGATGGCTAAGCCGACACGACTTACCAGAGCACAGCCGCTCTGTTCCACGGTGGCAGTGATTGTCAACACAGCTGCCACAGAAGCAGGGGCTTCTCAGAAGAGCGGCTTCTGCATGCGGATGGGAAATGAAGAACTCCAGCACTTACCACTATGTGATGGGGTCAGGCCTCATCCGTGATTATGAATCAGATCTATTAGAACGGTTTTCACAAAGAACTGAACAATCTCTGGCCTTGAGACAGTTTGCTCCAACTCGCTATGCCCACACTGCCTCCTGTTTTAATGCGGTATTTTATCCACTCACTGAGCATCTTGGCAGCTTCTTCCTCCCAGTGTTTTCCATAACACTTTAGTAAAAGAACACATGTATCTTCCTGTAGCTACAATTTCCCCTAAAAACGTATTCAGACATTTACCTCACAGGGCCCAGGACTGAGGTTTGGTCCATCATCAGGCAAGTGATGGACAAAAGCCTTTTCAATGTAACCATGATTCTTCAACCAGCCACCAGGCCAGCTACATATGTAGCTTTCGGCCTCAGGCCTGGATCGATTTCTCTTACCATTTACTTCCTCCCCTACTAACAGAGGCTGTCTCGTTTTCTCCTCTCTACTATTGTGCCTACGCACCCAGACTGCTCAGAATCTGCTTGACTTTCTGCATGTTACCAAATTCACTTCATTTATTATTTTTCAGCACTAGAAACTTCCAGTTATTCATTGCTGATTCTGGTTAGCAATTAAATCTCTACTACCTAAGGATGATATAACATTATGGGAAATATGTGTTTCGTTGTTTGTATATATATAATATATAATATATATATATATATGAAAGAATACCCCAAATAAAGTCCAGCTTAATATTGTAAACCAATTAAAATTCAACATCTTCAGGATTTTATTCTATTTACTGAATTTCCCTCAACTGCTTAAAATACTGGAAAGGAAAGCAGGTTTCTCAGCAGCTGAGCCTTGAGTTCGGATCTAGAGGAGATGAACAGATTTGGGTGAGAGGACACCATTTGGGGTTAGAAATGGTGCTTTCTAGTCTAGGGTGTAATGCTCGATGTGATGAAAAGATCGAAGGAATCATCAGAGTGGTCTGCAGTGGAGAAACAGTTACAGTATCATAGACTCATAGCTACTACTCTGTATCAACTGAAGTCAGAAATCTCAAAATGGCTTAAGATTATACGAAATTTCTATGAACAGAATAGTATAATTTGATGCAAATTAGATAGTAAAAGGCTGTTAATGGATCCTGTCATCCATGTTACCTGTAATACATCAAAAAGAAACCCATAAAATATCTTCAGCCAGTATAATAAATGACTAATATTTTAACAAAATGAAGACAGACAAGAGTCATGCTTACAAAAGAGATGAAGAAGGAAAGACAGTGAATTCTGCATAAAGAATTTGGCATTCTAAGCCACTCTTCCAGCAAGCTATTTTTATTTACATAGGAAAAATCTATTTTTAAAAAACCCCTGAAGAAAAAAAAAAAAACCCTGAAGACATAAGATTAACACATCATATCAAAAGAGTGATAATAAGGCAGTTACCACAGTGCAGGTGGGGTCAGAGGGTTTGTTCCACAGAACAACTGGATGAGTCGTAAAGGAGGGCATTAAGGGATAACAATAATAATAATAGAAAGCTACACAATTGGGTAAAAGTGCAAAAAATATACAGATGAACTAATAGACTTGTTTAAACTGGGAAGAGGAAAGCACAAATGAATCAAAGTTAACAACCTTGTCCAACCCCACAGAAATTACAAAGCAAACCAAGCACGGGCTCTGGGCTCTCTAACAATTTTTAAGTAGAGCTAGAAGGTGATAAAGACGGAGACAGCAATCTGTTTGGGGTCTAGTCAACAAACTAAATGGAAGGAGGTGTTTTACTGGTACAATTGGACAAGTGGAAAATCCTGAGCTGCAACATGGAATACTTCCTGGAAAACCGTCTTTTCCGAATCAAGCCTCTGTGTCGAAGGGGCAGGCAGCAAATGCCTTTAGGCCATCTCCAATCACAGTCCCAGCTCCCGCTGAAAAAGGGACCCATATTCTCTTGTGGTCCCCAGTCCCTGAATGGCTGTTATTCAATGGTTACCATAATGAGGAGTTTGGTCATCACAACAGAAGGAAGGGAGGAAGGGAGAAGGAGAGGGAGAGGGAGAGGGAGAGGGAGAGGGAGAGGGAGAGGGAGATGGGGAGGGAGAGAGAGAGGGGGGAGGGGGAGGGGGAGGGGAGGGGGAGTTGTAGGGATTGAGAGTTCTGACAACTGGGAAGCTGTAGCAGAGGAGGGCTTACCCTTGGCCTCTGCTAACACCCTCATCCCAATCTTTCCCCACTGGGGCAGACCACCTGGCAGGCCCAAGTCCATGACAAGTTTATATCCACTGAGCCTGACTCTTCAATTTTATATTTGATTAGCACATGGCATTATCCCATTTCTTCCTGGTTATGAAATTATTATTATTATTATTATTATTATTATTATTATTATTATTATTTTCAATACTGAGGATTGAACCCAGGGATGCTCTACCAATAAGCTACATCCCCAGTCCTTGTATGTTTATTTGTTTATTTGTTTATTTATTTATTTATTTATTTTAGTTTGAGACAGGTCTCACTAAATTGCCCAGGGTGGCTTTGAACCTGTGACCCTCCTGCCTCAACCTCCCTGGCAGCTGGGATTATAGACTTGAGCTACCATAGCTGACTAAAACTCCTCTTTACCATTTATCCTTCTTTTTTTTCAGTGTTTTTCTGAATTTTAAGGATCTAAAATGTGATGTTTAGTTCTCACTTTTCCTACTCAGTAATCAACTAGTATATTTCAAGACTACATTATTCCAGCCAAGAAATGGGAACAATTAAGTCTGTCAGCAGATGGATTAAAGAAAATGTGATGTGTATACATATCTATGTACATACACACAGGAATATTACTCAGCTTTTAAAAAGAAGAAACCTGACCTACCATTTGACATTATGCAAAGTGACATAAGCCAGACAGAGGGAAACAAGAACTGCATGATCTCACTTATACATGCACTCTAAAAAGGCCAAACTCATAAAAAACAAAAGAGTAGGACGCTGGGTGCCAAGGGCTGGGAGGTAGGGACATGCTGCACAGTGGGGCGGTTATGAAGGCTTGGTTATGTGGGATGAGTCACTTCAGAAGATGTAACGTACAACATTAGACAACAGTAATACGGAATCATGTACTTGAAGTTTGCTAGGAGAGTTGGTCTTAAGTTCTGACAACACACAAAAGTCAGAACCGAGGCAAAGCAGCCCGCTGAAACCTTAATTATACACGTGTTTTATTTATCAAGTATACCTCCAAAAAGTTGGGAGAAGAAAATGAGTCAGTACTCCTAATCAAATGACTGTCCTTAATTTCTATCAATTTTATTTATTTTTATACTTCATCCAATACAGTAAGAAATGAAATCACTATTTTCATTCCTAGAAAAGTTTTTTGCTTTTTTCCCTTGGTTCTGGAGATTGAACCCAGGGGAATTCTACCTCGGAGCCACACCCCCAGCCCTATTTTATTTTTATCTTGAACAGAGTCTCACTAAGTTGTAGAGAGTCTAAGTTACTGAGGCTAGCTTCAAACGTGCAATCCTCCTGTCTCAGCCTCCCAAGAACTAAAATTACAGGCATATGCTATATGCTAGTTTCCTCAGCTTAGAAAGGGTATTCTTTGCCAGGTGTGGTAGTGCATGCTTGTAATCCTAGTACTTCAGAGGCTGAGATAGGAGGATCACAGGTTCGAGGTCAGCTTCAGCAACTTAGTGAAGCCCTCTACAACTTAGTGAGACCTTGTTCCAAAATAAAATAATAAAATAGGGCTGGGGGTATGATTCAGAGGTAGAATGCCTCTGGGTTCCATCCCCAACACCATGAAATAAA